>JAODAL010031100.1:0-48940 GCA_025379985.1 Phyllomedusa bahiana | reverse complement strand
TTAAAAGGGCCCCCTAAACCTCTGGGCCCCATAGGAGTTGCTATCACTATAGTTATGACTACATTTTTTTACTTTTTTTACAGTAGCCCATTTTTGTGTCTTGTCATTTATTTTGCTTGGGTTATTACTATATTTATTTTGCATCGTTTGGGGACATAATTCCAAGCAGAATTATCAATTTATTTTTATCAGAGGATTTTATTGAGGGATCCAAGGCTACAGAAAGCTGTGTATATGTTGGTTGAAAGAACTGTTAAAATGGTAGGTGGTGGGCTTGGGGCATGCTGCACAACAAGCAGAAATGACATAGAATTATGGGCAATAAGGTTTTAAAAGCTGAGAGTACGATTCGTTCTTTGAATGAGTCAAGTCTGAAAGGCATTTTTTACGCACCAACTTGTTGTGCTTTGCCTTTGTTTTTTTCAGATGGATCAATTTTCAAAGCAGAATTAAATTTTCTTGCAGTATTTAAAAAAAAGCAAGAAGCTATTTCAGCTAAATATATTGTCAAAGGTATTTCAGATCAGGATTATGGTGACCGTTTTTACCATAATACACTAGAAGTAATCTCAATAGAAAAGCAAGGATGAAGCAGAAGTGAAGAGCCCGCGGTGTTTTGATTTAGGAATTACTAAACTGAAGAGCACCATTTCTTTAAAAAATGCAAGTTTCAGCTAGGTCATATTTCACTCTTCTTGTCGGTTTTCTTCTGGGTTAAACATTGGAATGTCCTTGTAGCGCTTGAGTCACCAACATCTGGGTAGAAAACCCCTTTTCCATTATGAATTTTTAGGGTAAAGTAATTTTTCCAAAAAATTTTGGGGCATTTCAATTCAATTTAAATTTTTCCAAGTTTATTGATTTAGACATTTAAGCCCCCCAGAGGTACAAGAAGAGAAGACATGCCATAAAATTCTTCATTGGATCTAAGATAAGCAGAGTTTACCTCGACATGGAACACAATTTTCTTTATTTTTTAACCTTTTAAAACAAAATCCATTGATAAGCATTGAAAAAGCTATGAAAAATTCTGTGCTGTGATATCTGTCAAGTTTTCTTTTGCTACATTGGTCCCAGAATGGTGTCATTAGAAATGCATTAAATTTGGCAAAACTGCTTTATAATATTCCACTTTAAACAGGTTGCCCACTTAAAAAAATATAAGTAAATGGGGCCAAAAAAATGATACCTACCTTCGTGTCCCCCCCTTTAGCGGAGAAAGCGGGGAAAATCTGTGTTCCATGAAATCAATGGAGGCGATCTTGCCTTGTTGGGGCCAAACCCTTAAGCGAAAGGAGGGGGTCACAAGAGCTCCAAAGAAGCAGCAGTGGGGACATGTAAGTATTATTTTTTGGGCCCCATTTACTTATAATATTTTTTAAGTGAACCTTTAATGCTGAAGTGTTGTCACATGGAGTGTTACAGCCCCAAAGACTGACCTGCACTATTGAGAAATTCTAATGACAATTTGTCCACTTCTGATGTCATCATGCACATTGCTGTCATAGAGATCTTGATTTAAATTAAAAAAAACACTCCAGTTCTTAGGGGCTTGTTCACAGCTCAATGGCTGAACTAAAATGAACCCAGAAGCTAGCAACTCTGGCATTTATGCTAATTGGGAAAAAGATCACAGGTGCAGCTAATTGCTTGAGCAGGATGAAAAACTGCACACCAACTTAACAACTGTTCACACCAGCATGCAGAAAAGCCGCAGTATAATGCATGGGGAGATTGCACAGATGCAAAACTACCAATAAAACAACTACTCACACGACCTCAGTGCATGAGGGGGGTGGTTGCTGGTTGTTTTATTGGTAGTTTTGCATCTGTGCAATCTCCCCATGCATTATACTGCGGCTTTTCTGCATGCTTGGTGGGGAACAGTTGTTAAGTTGGTGTGCAGTTTTTCATCTTGCTCAAGCAATTAGCTGCACCTGTGACGTGTAAATGCCAGAGTTGCTAGCTTCTGGGTTCATTTTAGTTCAGCTATTGAGCTATGAACAAGCTCCTAAGAACTGGAGTGTTTTTTGAGTAAGTAATGTCCCATTTTTTGTATGTTTTTTCTGTAAAATTGATTTAAATCACCAATTAAAACACTATTTCCAGAATCATGTAAGACCACCCTCTCCAACTCCACAGCTTGGGTGCTACTATGGTATAAAGGGTGAATACCACAGCACAGTTCAATTTCAAGCTAGTCTTCATGTTGGCTAAAAAGTTTTAACATTTTACATAGGACAAATGTATGAAAACTGTCTAGGTCTAAGACTTTCCTTGATACCCATAGACTCTAATCAGAGCTCCTCTTTCATTTCATATAGTGCATTGAAAAAATTAAAAGGGAGCTCTGAGTGTTTACTATGGGCAACAAATAAAGTCTTAGACTAAAATAGTATTCATACATGACCCGCCAAACAGTCCACACACCCCTGAACACCGGTGCTGTTACCATTTTTCAAATATGGTTCTAACACTGCACACAGAGGAGGCCAAATTTATTAATGCCGATGAAACATATATATTGTAACGCAGAAAATATGTGGGGCAAATGCCAGGCTGTGGCAGTGTGGCTACAGGTAGTTGCCTGTTGCTGCCACTAAGTGGAGATATACCAGACTTGTATATGCGACATGCCACCAAGGATACGTGGCCTTGGTGGAATAGGACCTCTCAAGCCTGGGCCTTCTTTGAGCAAGTCTCTGTTCCCCCCAGCGATGTCATATGCCGCCTTTCCTAAACGCTAATAAGGAAAGAACCTTTAAAGTGGTTCCCACCCCCAAACATGTCTAGTACGCAGAAAATCAGATTAAAATGGGGGGGGAACATTTGGCCAAAAAAAGGCCAAACCGACGCCGGCCCAACCACTGCACCCCTCTGTCTCCCCCTCCCCTCTGCCCCCACCAACGTTCCCAGCTGCCCATGTCTCTCAGGCATGATCAGGGATAGCTCCGCTCAGCCTCCACCGTCCCCCAAGTACCACCAGCCCACCAGAGACCCACTACCCCTTCCCCTTCCGCCAGTTTGACGACCCACCCCGTACAGGGGCCATCTAGCGCCACCCCTTCTGTTTCCGGGTTTGAGAGCAAAGAAACACATTTAACCCCAACCACCCAAAGCCAAAACCCTAAATGTCGGCTTTCCAGGTTTTTGGGCCCTTTGGAAATTTTTGCCTTTCCGTCTGGTGGACACAGATGGGTCCGCCACGTCAGGGCCCCCTTGCCTGCCCCCAAAAACCAATCCGAGCGGGCAATTCTTGCCAAAAAGCCGCCCCTGCCCTGGCCACCAGGGTTTCATCTAAAATTTCAAGCGCATTGTCTGCATCTGGGCCGGAAAAGCCATTGCCCCCGACACAGGACTGTAACCCGGGCCCAAGGCCCTATATCTCGGACATCTCACTGGGTTAGCGGGGTGGACTTTCCGGGGGGTGATGGGGCTCTCAGGCTCGGCGCACGCCTTTTCAAAAACCGCAGGGAGGTGCGGCTCTTTCCCCCAAAGGGTCCTCTGGTGGCACACTGCCAGAGAAACCAAGCCTTTTTGAAATTAATCTGTCTTGGAGACCCCCCCCACACGGGTCAGGAGCTGTGGCGGCTCCCAAAAACGGGGACCGAGGTGGCTGGGGAACAAAACCTTGTCCCGGGAAGGGGGATGCGAAAACCGGGCGAAATCGCGGCCCCCCCTTAAATCGAGGGAGCAATCCCTTGCCTGGCAAAATTTTTCATAAACGCGTCCAAAATTTCTAAAGATCCCCGGGGTCTGGATGCCTGGAAGAAGGCTGGGGTCGCGTTCACCTCCGCCGTTCGCCCCCTGTTTCGCCCGCCTGGCTGCTTTTCAGCGTCAGTCGGCCTCCCCTCAACTTCTCATTTTAAATTTGGCAACACGCGGAATTCCCCCCTCCCATGCTCCGCGATTGGCCTTTACGCGTACGAGTGACACAGGCCTGAAAAGCACGGGCGGCCCTGGGGTTGTTGACCCACCGGGGGGGGCAGGGAAAGAGCTCTGCACCATCCCTTTCCAGTTTTGAAGAAGCCACCAAAATGGTCATGCGGACAATGCCCCTTGTCAGCATGAGCATTGGGTGAAACTTAGTTCTGGAAAAGATCGTTGGCACTCTGAAACAAAAGGTCCCCCCCACGACGGGGAGGAGACGGACACAGATCGGACCGGAGCCTTTCCCCTCAAACCACAAGGCCCCACATTTCCCAATTCATCGGGCTTAAAAGGCATGGTTCGGGGGCCCCGAGCTAGTAAAGGTGGCACACAGCTTCAGGGTGCATCATCTCAGGCAATTTAGGGCTGTTTGAAGCTGGCCGGAGCAGCGGAGGAGGAGGGGTATTCCTGACACCGATGTTACCCACATCCCTGCCTTGGAAAAAGGTTGGGCGAATTTGAGGGGGAGGAGGGAAAATGAGGAAATCAGTTTTCTAGGCCCCCCCGACCCAGAGACTTGGGAAATCAAGGGTCCTCTCTCACATGATGCTTGGGTGCTCCATTTTCCCCCAACATGATCCCGCATTAAGGCCATCAAAAGAAAAACAGTTATGGGGGGCCCAAATCCGGATCCCCATACAAAAAAAAACCAAACACTTTTCCTTCCACCCACCCCAAAAAAAGAGAGTAAAATGCAGGGAAAAGGGAGACCCTTGCTGATTGATCAATGGGACATCTGTTTTTTGCTTTTACGTTCCCTTCAAAAGTTTTCGGTGAACAACGCCACGCGTGACAGCAGTAGATGCCAAGTAGCCTAGCGCCCGACGCAGCAGGCAAGGTGGCAGAAGCCCAATGGGGGACCTCTGGGAATCTTTTTTACCACCCACCAAAGCATCAATGGGGGCACACATACAACACCCAAACCAGCTTAAGATCATGGGCACGACTATCTGCGTCCAACACCCCATGTTTTGTATTGGTTTCCGGGCCCAAAAGAAAATTCTGGGTATCCAAAATGGACGAATGGCCCCACTGGCTCCCACCCATAAGGGGGTTGTTCCCCCCCCAGCAGCCAGCTTTAAATCTAGCGGGCCTTCCGCACAGCCGAGGGGGGGATTACGACAAAAGCATCCGGCTTTTCCCCAAGATAAGTGGATCTTTGACTTTCATCAAGATGAATCAGGTTGGGTCTCTGATAGTTGTGGCCCCAATTTCCGAGGTCACCCATTAGTTGCGGCTACTTCACATTTCCCCTCCAACAGAAATGGTCCTCTTTAAAAATTATTTTTAAAATGATCATTTCTTACGCAATTTTTATTCTCAGTTCCCAACGTTTATTTTTCTGGTTTTGCTGTGAGGAGACGTAAAAAACACCAAGGTTTTATGACAAAACCATATTCCTTTACTCACCATCTTTAGAATTTTTCGCATTGTAATGTTTGGGGTCATGTTGCCCCACAATTTTTAAAAAAGTGGCGAAGTCATATTTATAATTTTTTGGGGTCATGTTGCTGGAGTCAGCAATAAATTTTGGTCCTTTGGGAAAAGAAAAATGGCTTTTAAGTGCATTTCCCCTCACAATTTTTAACAGGGGCTGAGAATCATTTTAAATTTTTTGGTCATGCGTTTTTGAAATCAGCAATACTACAGGTCCTACTAAAAAATGTTGTTTCAAATAGACATTTGTTCTTCACAATTGTCCAAGGGCTCAGGGAAATTTTTTTGAATTTTGGGGGCATTTTGCTGTGACATGCAGCTATACTACAGGTCCTTTAAAAAAATGTTTTTTTTTAACGACTTTTGTTCTTCCATTGCAAGTTGCTAAAAGGGTTGGGGTCTTCGAAACGGGAAAGGTGGGACACTTTTAATGGACACATATGAAAAATGACTTTTTTTTTGCAAGATCTTTAAATACTACAATCCCTGTATTGAGAAACCCATTTAAAATATAATTAAAAAAAGAAAACAAAGACATGGGGGGATTCCTCCTATTTTAAAAATGTTTTTTTTTGAATTAAACTACAAAAAAAATTGCATGTAAAAAATAGCTTTAAAAAAATTCTTGAATTGTACAAGGGAGGTACAGGAAAACTTGACAGATGATTTATTCAGAGGACAGGAGAGGGAGCACGGACAGAAAACAAATTACAGAACCTTTTCCTCCAGCACTTGGGTTTAAATGAAAAAAGAATGCCCAAGAAAAAGGGCCCTGGGAACGGGAGTTTTAACCACCAGTTTTTCCCAAGTGAAGCCTTTTGGTCCGCATCATACAGGGGGGCAAGCGCAACCAAAATTTTGCGTGCTGAGGAAGGCGGATTTTCTCACACTTCCGCTTCCCCCCATTTCTGCTTCAGCACGACATTTTTTTCTTTGCTGGTCATAGGGCTTTTAACCTGCGGTTAATAGATGAGGGGCCCACCGGGGCTCTCACGCACCCACTGAACTCCCCCTGGGTCATGGTGGCACGGGAAGGTAAGTCAATGTCCAGTGAAACTAAAATGGTGTTGAAAGCCCCTTTTTTTTCCCGGGCATTTTTTAAATGGGGGTCAGACAGGTGAAAATGGTAAACTGGGGGTCCAGAACGTTCTAGTCCATGCCCATTTAACTAAAATGGTGGTTAAAAAGACTCCTTTTCGGCACTTTTTTAATCTGTGGGTCATGCAGGTTTTTAGGGGCATGCTGCGTTCCAGGACAGGGGTATTCAATGTCCATTTAATAAAATGTGGTTCAAATAAAACTGCCTTCTGGCACTTTTTAATTTTGGGATGCAGGTTTAGGGGCATGCTGTGGTACAAAACCCGGATAGTGAATGGGGGTGTAACTTTTTTTTTTCTGTGGCTTTATGCCTAAGTGTTTTGCCTAAATGTGCAGGGACCATTTGACTGTTGTGGCTGTTAATTCCAGCTTTTCCAGCCCGTTTGGGTGTAAAAATGAGGTGTTTTGCTCTCCCATAGACTTTAATGGTCATCGAGTAAATTTTTTTTTAAACGAAAAACCTTATCATGGTGGCCGACATCGCCCGATGTCGATAGCCCAAGTAATCGCTCAAAACTAGTGTAACCCCTTTCAAAAAAGAGGGTTTTGGGGTTAAGCCCCATCAGTATTTTTTTTTTTTTTTTTTTTTTTTTTTTCTTTTATAAATTGACACAATGAAAGATATGAAAAATAGTGTAACATCTATAATTTTATTTATACACACACAAAGCTCCCTATATAGTGCCCCAATTGTACGTAGTCACACCAAGCACTTCCAACAAAATTGTGACAATGCATAAACTCTGTGGGATGGACATGATATAGGGGAGCTTTTTTATGTGTATATATATAATTATAGAGATTGACATATATATTTTAGGTCTCTTTTACATATGTGGAGAATTTTAGGGGGAAAAAAAATACTCTGGAGGGACTAGAACCCCAAAAACCCCTTCGTTGTAAGCTAAAACTCTACCGCTGCACCAACAGCCCAAGTTAGTAACAGGCTGAGCAGGTTTTTCTAAAAAGCTGAGTGCTTCTCCCTCCATTGTTTTCACTCTCATGTTACTGACAGGAAGCAGAGATCTTTACTTGAAGCTGACATTTGTCCTTGTAGTTGAGTAAAAGGTCTCTGCCTGTTGTCAGTACAATTTGGGTGAAGACCACTAGAAGTTAAAGCTGCGGCTTTCAATGTGTGTAAATTTGTGTGTAAACTAAGACATATGACAGGTGCTTGCTTGGAGTTTGGAGCCTCAAGGCTGCAGAAATAAGCAGCAGAGGCTACAGAGCTGTTATATCCAGACAACCTTCTGCATCCCCTGCTTCAAACAAATGAGTTCTTCATGAGGGGAGACGCGCTGCTGAGAGGGAGAGACAAAGCCTGCTGGGAGGGGAGACATGCCTGCTCAGAGGAGAGACACGCCCCTGGATTTCAAACTCAATCTGAGAAAATTAGCAGAACAGCACGAACAACTCAAACGATAACACCCCTTTAAGGGAAGCCGAAAGTGTGCGTTGTGCATACATTGCTGGATGCTAGGTCCAGACATTAGAGAGGGTCTCGATGTCATGTGAAGTAAGTGGCTAGACGGCCTAGGATTTTATTTTGTATGTTTTCAAGCCTGTATAAACCTGTGCCTTAATTAAGCTGGTGGAGGCCAGTGTGAAACGTAAACCTGTGTCTGAGTGCCATTTCGCCTACGAAAGACGGCCACCCCCCCCAGAGCCGGTCCAAGATGGCGGCCGTAGGCATGTGAGTTGTCACAAGGCACAACGTTTATTAACTATTTTATACAAGATTTGGATCATGCTACTTTTCTTAAATGTCTAGAAAATTGGACATGGCATTTGGTTGCATTATTCACCATATTTACTATTCACTGAATAAAGGGCGACAGGTATAAATCCTGGTGCTGACAGGCCAGTTCTAAATAGCTTTAAGGCAGTGTAGAATGTATGAACCTGTTCTTCTGCAGGTCATACATACAGGCGCAACCAATAGGACAAGCCTGGCGGCTCAGGCACCAACTTTACCCTGGTCTGGCTGTTCTTACTTTTAAGCACCTAGATTTGGGACCACATGTATGAAACGGTTTAGGTCTAAAACTCACTCTTTTGCCCATAGTAACCTTTGGGCAAAAAAGTGAGTTTTAGACCTAAACAGGTTCATACATGTGGCCCTTGGTGTCAAAGATTCATAAATGTTCCAATTCTACAAATGTGATGCGACGCCTCCAGAACGCCCCTAATCTTTGGAGCATTAAAAAGTGTTGCTCATGCTCTTATCGCACCAAAGTATGGAATGCAACTTTCATGCATCTATAGGACAGGTCTACTAAAGCTTTGTGATGCCAGAAAACTGGCTCAGCCCCGATCTTACATGCCGCCCCAAGTGCACAAAACCTGTCTAAAGTACACATGTAAACATGTGCAACAGAGGCGCCAAATCATTTAAACAGCGTGCAGCTCTGTGATTTATATAACGTTAGGGTATGTTCACAAAGCTGATTCAAACACCGTTTCCAATGCAGATTCAGCGTCCAAATCGAACTTTAATCCACATCTCAGTGTTCCCGATAGAAAATCAGCATCTCTGAATTTCAGTGCTGAATCCTCACATAGTATATGGAGGCTGAAATCTACCTCTAATTCAGCATCAAATCCATTTCACAACAATTGAAAATCTGCATCTAAAATCCATGCTGATATAATGCTGACATTTCCAGCATTCAAAATTAACAGTGTGAATTCAGACAGAAATGTATAAAGCTGGCATTAAATACACCTGCCTTAATAAAAAGTGCCCTAGAGTAAGATATACTAAATATATTAAGGTTTAATACATTGGCGCATAGTTTTCTATCTGTGCCCCTGAAAGTAAGATCTACACCACTTATAATCTGGTGTAGATTTCAGGCATAATTTACTCTTCTTTCTTATAATGTGTCTGGCGGTGTGAGACAATGGCCATTTTTGCTAATTTCTGCACACTTTAAAAAAAACAAAAAACTGTTAAAGGGGTATTTCTATTTCATTGTTTAGCTTTCAATGTGTAGGCAAGTGTAAATAAAGACTATTCCCAAATACATTGCTGTTCTGATTTAGCTTCCCATCAAAGCTAAATAAGATCTTATCTCCTGCTTGTATGCACAAGTTTCCCTAGGTCACCGACCACCTCTTTCTACTCTAGAAGCCCTGGCTGGGATGTGACGTCACTCCCTGCTTTCTCTTATCAGCAGCATACTAGCATGTTGATGTTTCTCACTGACAAACTTTACCCCTTGTCTGCTCTGTAGCCTTGTGCACTGCTGCTCCATCACCAATGTCCTTTTAACAGACTCAACTAGGTATAGCAGAGCTAATATGCCAATTGCTGATTAAGGACCGTCTAAACCTGAACAGGAAGTGGGAGCCTAATGATAGCGCTGAAGAACAGAAACTGTGAAACAGCATGGTGAGAGCACCCCTTTAAAGGAGTTATCTCACCATGCTGTTTAACAGAACGAAAAGCAGCTTTAGATTTATACATATGGTCTCTTCCAGGTCAGGCTGTGGGTGATTCAATAGCAGTGATTAGCATATCAGCTCCATATTCCCAGCTCTTCGAATTGCACTGGCATGAGAGCAGATGTTTTCTATGAGCGCTGAACTGATCTGCTCTAAAGTAAACAAAAGTAATTAGTCTCCTTTGTTTATTAGCACAACACATTGTTCCGAAGCTGACATTGTCCTATGTGTCAACCTTTGGTGATCAATTCAATAGATTATAGCAACAGATTTCTTTGAATAATTCTTTACTTTGTATCAAAAACACAAATACACTGTATAGCCTTCAAGGCTTAATGCACATTTCACAAACACTTTCTTAAAAGCATGCTCATCCTCTGCTGAGGTATATAGTGAAGTCCAACAGCTCAGTCCATGGTCATTAGCCTGGAAGAGTAAGGAAGCTGAGCCGCCCGCACACGGTGTTAAACACCTGCGCCGTTTCAAAGGTAAGACCTTTTTCGTCAAGTATGTGTGATGGGTATCCAGACATGTATATAAGGCCACCTTCTTAATTACTAATGAGCTACAAGACCATCTGCATCATTATACGTGAAAATAACATACATGTTCAAATACAAAACACAAGTGAAGGATAGAAATAGCATATATATATATAAAAACTTCATACACTACAAAAAGGGTTTTAAATTTAACATTTTGTTCATGCCCTTTGGTGCACAGGAATCCAAATAATAAATCCAATAAGCCTTTCCTCGTAATAATTTCTTAGGGATATACCAAATGCACCTCCTCCAAAACACACCAACCTTTGGTGATGTCATCTTATTAGATAAGACAAGAGCAGAGAGAGAAGGGGAGAGCAGGTTGGTAACCTAGAGAAACCTGTGTTAATTCACAGCAGATAAAATCTTTCCTATCTCCTCAACAAAGAAAAATAAACAAAGCAACATATTTGGAAAAAAGTTTTCATTTACCGTTTCCTACATGTTGAAAGCTAATCTTTATATTGAGATAACCCCTTTAAGTGCTTTTGCTAATAGGGCATATAGACAGGTATAGTGTTGAGCGCTTATAATCGACAAAGTTGAAATCGGTACGGTTTTTATGTTGATCGGAATTTTCCGATCACGCGATAATTTAGGTGAGAATCTGCGCATTATCTATTACTATCGCGCGCGCTTCCTGTAATTTTGGCGGCCAGCAAATCAGCTTAGAGCATAGAGCAGGATGAGCTGGGTGTGCGACGTCATGACTGTGATGTGTATGGTTGTCATTGGCTGGAAAAATCACATGACCTCGTTTTACATAGAACAGCCCTTCCTGTTCAGCACCAGTGTGTCAGTGTGTCTCATAAGAGCAGGACGTGTGTTAGCTTTCTCCTCAATACAGCTCAGCGACACAGTTCTCTTTGTTCACACAGACAATTATGCTTTTAGCTGTGAACATTAGAACATAGGTAGATTAGAGAATTTCAGTTCTTAGTTAGGCTGAGATTTTTAAAGAAGCATCTAGCGCTGTACAGCCACAGGGAGGTGGGGAGGGGGGGGTGCGGGTGAACACAGACAGACATGCAGGCTTTTGAAAGGAGAGTGTATATTGTGCAGCCCAGACTGCGTTGAACCTGCAAATTTAAATGCCTTTTTTTTTTTTTAACCAATTCTTGGCAGTTTTTGGTGAAATAGTACCTTGATTTTGTGCCGCCCATTTGTTAAGACCCACCTTGTACTTACATTAGGATTTCAGAAATTTGCTAGTAATTGCTGTTGTATTTCATAGGTGCAAAACCCACCTTTTATTATCCGTACACAATTTAATAGGTTTTTTTCACTTTTGTGCAGCCCAGTTTTGTTAAAAGAACCACCTTGTACTTACATTATGATACAAAAATTTGATAGTAATTGCTGTTGTATATCATAGGTGAAGAATCCGCCTTTTATTATACGTAAACAATTTAATTAGGTTATTTTCACTTTGGCGCAGGCCATTTTTGTTCAAAGACCCATCTTGTACTTATATTATGATACAGAAATTTGATAGTAATTGCAGGTGTATTTCATTGGTGCAAAAACCTCCTTTTCTTATCCGTATAACATTTAAATAGCTGTATTGCACTTTGGTTCGCCCCAGTTTTTTTTTCAAATAGCCACCTTGTACTTAAATTTGGATACAGAAATTTCGTAGTTAATGTTGGTGTATTTCATTGGTGCAAAAACCACCGTTTGTTATCTGTATAACTTTTAAATAGCTGTATTGCACGTGGTGTGGCCCAGTATTTTTCAAAGAGCCACCTTGTACTTAAATTAGGATACAGAAATTTTCTAGTAACTGTTCTCGTGTGTAATCGCTTTAAAAAACGCAATTTCTCATCCGTGTAACTTTTGAATAGTTTTATTGCGCTCGGTGAATCTGTTTGGCGCAGATAGCGCACTTGTATGATATTTTGTTGAAAACTTTCAATTCCTAGTTCTACTGGGCAGTTGTAAATCTTCCACCAGACCGCATTTCACAGGTATTCGCTAGAAACAATTCAGTTTCTAATCCTAGTTGGCTGTAGGAAATTAGAGGGATTTAAAAATAGCTGTGATTTTGCTGTCTTTCAATAAGAGACTGTCAAAAACTCTTCCATACTTTTTTACATTTTTATCTTTCTGAACATGGAGCGAAATGCAGGTGCTAAGCGAGCATAGAGGGGTGTAGGACATGTAGACAGAGGTGCTCCATCCAGTTCTGGCGACAACACGCAAGCCAGCGGACCGTCAGGCCTGTCATCGCTGGGTCGGTGCCCTGTGAATCTCAGTAACGAACAGTGTTGCCAATCTGTTCTTCAGTGGTTAATGCAACCTGCATGCTGTTGCCCAGGACAGGGATAGTCAATGTCCAGTTCAACTAAAATGGTGGTTCAAAGACTCCTTTTTTCCAGCACTTTTTAATCTGTGGGTCAGACAGGTTTAATGATCATACTACGGTCCAGGACAGGTATAGTCAATGTCCAGTTCAACTAAAATGGTGGTTCAAAGACTCCTTTTTCCGGCACTTTTTAATCTGGGGGTCATGCAGGTTTGGGGCTCATGCTGTGGCCCAGGACATGGATAATCAATGTCCAGTTCAAGTAAAATGATTGTTCAAATAATACTGCCTTCTGGCACTTTTTAATCTGTGGGTCATGCAGGTTTAAAGGGTCATGCTGTGGTACAAGACAGGATAGATGAATGGTCTGTGACTTTTTTCTGTGGCTTTATAACTAAGTAATGTTGCCTAAGATGTAGCAGGTATCTCATTTGACTGTTGTGGATGTTAATTCCAGCTTCTCCAGCCCTGTTTGGTGTAAGAATGAAGGTGGTGTTGCTCTCCCATAGACTTTAATGGTCATCGGCGATAATCTATTATCGACTATCAGAAATCGTCATGATAATTGACGATATCGACTATTGACCCGATGATGATAGTCGACGTAATCGCTCATCACTAGACAGGTATTGTCCTCATAAGACATTTCCTTTAAAGAGGTTGTCTCACTGCAAAGATTAGCTTTTAACATGTAGGGAACAATAAATGAAGACATTTTCCAAATATATTGCTTTGTTTCTTTTTCTTTGTTGAGGAGATAAAAGTGATTTTATCATCTCTGTGTGCACAAAGGCTTTTCTAGGTTATCAACCTGCTCTGTCCTGATCTCCCCTGCTGTTTGTCTTATCTGATATCAGGGAGTGAGTCATTACACAAGTCAGCACACAGAACTGTGGAAACTTACTACTTTTGTTTACTTTAGCCTTGGAGCTTCCCTGGGCTTTAGATAAACAACTCCTGCTCTCATGTCAGAATAATTAGCAGACCTTAAAATATGTAGCTGATATGCTAATCACTGTCATAGAACCACCCACAGCCTGACCAGAAAGAGACAGGAAGCATGAATGAAAGATGCTTTTGGCTTTGTGAAACAATGATGTGAGACAACCTCTTTAAGGACACAATAATATGCAAGATCTTATAAAATTGTCTATTAGAAGGTTATTCCCATCTCCTGCCTTTTGAGTTATGACTGGCTCCTTGCTGGCCACAGAGAATGGATTGGCCATGCTATGCGTGGCTTCCCCTGTTCTCTATTGCAATTGTAAATACAGACAAGTGGGGGGAAAGGGGGGCTTGGCTGTTTTGTTTTATAGCCAGAAATATTAGCTTGATTACAGCATGTGATTTTTTAAATTTGTATTATATTATTTAAAATGTTAATAAAGGTCTAAATGAGTTATACATGTTGGCATTGTTGAAAGTGGTTGTTGCGTGTTGACATTATGATACATATTGAGATGGCTCAAATCCAACCTCCCATATTGTGTTAAAAATTGCTAGAATTGATACCCTTATATTGATATCTATGATATCCTCTATGTCTTGTAACTTAAATTCCAGATTTTTTTTATCAAATACCTTCTTTGCTTTAGCTACCATGCAGTGTCAGACCTGAGGTTTCTTGGGCCGACAAGAAGAATTAATTTTGCGGCCCATCATCGGTTAAGGTATAGTAGGTTATTTGTGAATAGAGTCACTGGCTTCAAAGTCAGGTGTAAATGGAGTTGTCCTTCAATAGACCTTTGCGGCCCATTACTGTATTAGAGTCTGGGCCCACAAAAGGCTCCTCAGTTGGGCCACTAAGACCCTGCTTTATAATGTACCAATCACAGAAGATGACGACCTCTTTTTCTGTATCAGATTATTTCTCTTTAGAGAAATGAAATAGAGTTTATAGAATATCTGTTTTAGATTTACTTCAAGGGTGAGTTCTCATGTGGCAAATTCGTTACAGGTATTTCTATGACTGTGGCTTACAGAAAACAATTTGATTACTGCAGAAACAAACACATTCAGATAAATGATTTAATTTTTAAGTGGCAAAAATTTTTCTACAACAAATTTTTTCTGAAATTTGTTTCACCAAAAGGGGAGTTCAAATTTTTAAAATGCTTTTAAACAAAAAATTTTACAGGGTAAACCTCACAGAATATAAATCTTTACCAATTTTTGGGGTTGCAGCAGGGAAAATGGGGGTTTTCCCGGCTTTTTGGTCATATACTTATAACAAAAGCTTTAAATTTTTTAAGATTTTTACAAAAAAAGGGTTTAAAATATCTCATCTGAGCCTGTCACTATTCATTTCTCGTAGGTGCACTAACAACCAATATAAAGAAGGTCACAGCTGCAATATTATTGTTTTTAAGTTCTTTCCATCCAGCGCTATTGTAAAAGAAACGGTAGCAGGTGCTTCCATATTCCACTCATTACATTTAAATGCAATTTTAAGGTTTTAAAAATGTACAGAAATACATAAAAATTTATGAAATAGGAATGGAATTGTTTTCACTTATAGATATATTTTATAAATGTATGGACAAAACCCCTTTAAAAGTCATTAAACATTGCTATGGGGAATTGATCCATTTTTTCTGAATTTTTCTGAAAAAAAACCTCCCCCACAAAAAAAATGGTCAAAACCAAATTTTTTAAAGGAGAAAGTTTAAAAACATGTTTCCAATATACATTAAATCAAAACTGAATTGTTTTGGGGCAACACCACTTGAAACTTAAAAAAAAAAATCAAAATTTTTTACAGCCTGCTTCCCCGTCCTGTGGGGCCCTTTCCCCAAAGGGCTGCTAAACAGTAAATTTCAGTGCCCCCTAAAAGGGCCCAAAACAAAATTTGGGCCCTCTTTTGCTATTTCCCAGTTTGGGGGTTCCCCAAATTGGTGCAAACCAAATTGTTGGGGCCCCTTCCCTTTTTTTTTTTATTTTTTTTATTTGATCAAGGTGGCCCGAAAGGGAAAACTGAAAAACCGCCTGGAAAGGCCCCCCTTTGGGCCTTCTCTCCAAAAATTTTCCATGTGTTTTTTTTAATGGGCCCTTTTAAACACTAAAAACGGGGACGGTGAACATTAAAGAACTGTAATCAGACAAAAAACCTTTTTCTTAAAAAATTAAGGCACTTCATAAGCTTTCCCGCATTTTGATTTTTAAAAACTATTGGGGGTTTAACCCCCAAATTCCATATTGGGGAGCCTCCATTTTCCATTCAAACCCAAGGGCCAAAACGATTTACCCAAAGACCTGGGGAGATTTTGGGACCAAACGGGGGGGTACGTAAGCGAAAACCTTGGGAAAGTTTCGGGGGGGAAACACTGTTTGAAATTTTCCCAATGTTTCCCAACTGTTTAAAGGCAAACCCACGTGATTTTAAAAATCGCGAAAAAGCCAAGCTTTTTTTTCCTGTGGGGTTTTTTCTCCAAAAATGCACTAAATGCCCCAGCACACCCCCGGGGAGACCCCCCATCATCCCCCATCACACCGACCCCCCGCAACCCTGATGCCTCTGACACTTTACATTTTCATGCTCTAGGGGCAAAAAATTGATTGTACAGTTTTCCCCCCAATACTGGGGACTCGATAAGCAGCTGTCTACAAAACCTCCCTTTATTTTGATGTTATTTTTCCCTTTAATTGGGATTTCCAAAGGGGGGTAGTTCAGGAGATGTAAGCGGGAAGCCACGCCAGGGAAAAGGAAACTAAGTAGGTCCCGGTTTTCACCCGGGGCCCGTCGCAAACGGGGGGACTGCTGCGGCGTGGGCTAACCCGGGCGCTACCCCCCGACGGGACTTTTCTTCGGGGGCAAACCAAGGGAATAGCGGGGTTTCAGAATCGGCAGGCAGGCTCTAATCGGGGACCCGTCAGAAATTTTCAGGGGAGGCGGGCCCCGGGTTTGGGTCGTGGGAAGGCACAAATCCCGGGCAAAAGGCGGCAAGATGCGTTGGGCGAGAACGGAAGCTATGGTACGGTTAAAACGTAATAGAAAAAGGCTTGTAACGCTTTCTCTTTTAGGCCAGAAAATTTGGGACTAAAGATCCCGGGAACCCGCCCCAGGAAAAAAAAAAAAGGGGCAGGGGTTAAATTAAGGGGAGTGACCGGGAATACCAATTTCCGGGGCACCCGCCCTTTAAAACGCCGCAGTGCCGGGGCGCGCACCGGGCCCTTTTTAAAGTCCCGGGGCCGGGGCACCGGGGGCGAGACCCAAAAAAGGGGCCGGGGGTTTGGGGGGTAGAGAGGAGGGGAGCCGGCCGGGGTTTAGCCCCCCCACCAAACCCTCATGGCCCGGGGCGGTGGCGCTCCCCCCGGGGACCCCGGGGGGTCCCCCGACCCGGGGACCGGGGGTCGCGGGCCCACCCGGGCACTTGGGTTTTTCCACGTTTCATTTTTTATGGGATTACCCAAAACCCGTCATATGAAAAAGTTTTGGGGCCCCCCCTATTAAAACAAAACATTTTTTGTTCTAAATATTTGGGTGTTTGCAACAGCCATTTCAATTTTGATATATCTAATAATTGATGGACACAGTAATATTTCCGGATTGAAATGAGGTTTATTGTACTAACACAAAATGTGCAATATGCATTAAACCAAAATTTGACCGCTGCAAAAGTATGGGCACCCCAACAGAAAAGTGACATTCATATTTAGTAGATCCTCCTTTGCAAAAATAACAGCCTCTAGTCGCTTCCTGTAGCTTTTAATCAGTTCCTGGATCCTGGATGAAGGTATTTTTGACCATTCCTCTTTACAAAACAATTCAAGTTCAGTTAAGTTTGTTGGTCGCCGAGCATGGACAGCCCGCTTCAAAGTATCCCACAGATGTTCAATGATATTCAGGTCTGGGGTCTGGGATGGCCATTCCAGAACATTGTAATTGTTCCTCTGCATGAATGCCTGAGTAGATTTGGAGCTGGGTTTGGGATCATTGTCTTGCTGAAATATCCATCCCCGGCGTAACTTCAAATTCATCACTGATTCTTATTCTGAAGAATCTGATGATACTGAGTTGAATCCATGCGACCCTCAACTTTAACAAGATTCCCGGTGCCGGCATTGGCCACAACAGCCCAAAGCATGATGGAACCTCCACCAAATTTTACAGTGGGTAGCAAGTGTTTTTTCTTGGAATACTGTGTTTTTGGACGCCATGCATAACGCCTTTTTGTATGACCAAACAACTCAATCTTGTTTCATCAGTCCACAGGACCTTCTTCCAAAATGAAGCTGGCTTGTCCAAATGTGCTTTTGCATACCTCAGGCGACTGTTTGTGACGTGCTTTCAGAAACTGCTTCTTTTGCATCACTCTCCCATACAGCTTCTCCTTGTGGAAAGTGTGCTGTATTGTTGACCGATGCACAGTGACACCATCTGCAGCAAGATGATGCTGCAGCTCTTTGGAGGTGGTCTGTGGATTGTCCTTGACTGTTCTCACCATTCTTTCTCTCGCTTTCTGATATTTTTCTTGGCCTGCCACTTCTGGCTTAACAAGACTGTCCCTGTGGTCCTTCCATTTCCTTACTATGTTCCTCACAGTGGAAACTGACAGGTTAAATCTCTGAGACAACTTTTTGTATCCTTCCCCTGAACAACTATGTTGAACAATCTTTGTTTTCAGATCATTTGAGAGTTGTTTTGAGGAGCCCATGATGCCACTCTTCACAGGAGATTCAAATAGGAGAACAACTTGCAATTGGCCACCTTAAATACCTTTTCTCATCATTGGATACACCTGGCTATGAAGTTCAAAGCTCAGTGAGATTACAAAACCAATGTTGTGCTTCAGAAAGTCAGTAAAAAGTAGTTAGGAGTATTCAAATCAATAAAATGATAAGGGTACCCAAATTTCTGCACCAGTCAAAATTTGGTTTAATTCATATTGCACATTTTGTGTTAGTACAATAAACATTATTTCAATCCGGAAATATTACTGTGTCCATCAGTTATTAGATATATTAAATTGAAATGTCTGTTGCAAACACCCAAATATTTAGAAAAAAAAATGATTAATATTAATAGGGGTGCCCAAACTTTTTAATATGACTGTATATCCTGAATAGGGGAACTTCTATAAAAATGAATGGTCGCCAATGCCGCCCTCCACATTCTCTCAGATGGCCTGCTTGCAGCGTGGAAGTGCGCTTGTGGGAACACCTCATTAATATTTTTATCATATCTGGAACCTCCTGACATCAACAAATGCTGATTTTTGTCCTATGAGATATATTGACAGACATTTACAACGTACGCCTTAGGCCTCGTTCACACGGCTTATTTGGGCGCGGATTGGAGCCGTACTCGCTGCAGTACGACTCCAATCTGTCCCTGTCATTACGGTAATCCACAGTTCTCATAGAGAACTATGGATTCCGTCGCTCCTCCCCGCTTAGCGAATCCGCCGGGCGGGGAGAAAGTGACATGCACATTATTTACGGCGTGTACGCGCCGTAAATAATGCATTGTCTATGGGGCCGGCGGGCAGCGCCCCCGTCCCGCCCCTTATTCAAGCCGTAACTGCGGGCGAAATCCGTCCCGCAATTACGGCTTGAATAAGCCGTGTGAACATTGCCTTAAGGTGCCACTTGTTTATTGATCTTTTTGCTCTACCATTGTCAGCAACACTCGGCTGTACTAGGAACTCCCATTTATCCCATTAATTCAGAACAGAGAGTTTTCAGGGCTTGTGGTACCCCAACCTATATGACACCTATCCTAATGACATGCCATCAATGTCTGAAGTGGGACAACCCCTTTAAGTAGGGTTGGGATACTTTTTTGGTATATTTTGGTTCGTTATCCATTTATACAGTAATGCACCATTTTATCATTTTTGCAGCATTTGACTATAAATCTGAGCAGCAGGTATAGATCTATAATATTAAGAACTTACCATCAATAAACAATAGTGACCCAGTTTCATAACTTCTCCCACAATGCTTGATAGAAAATGTAGAACTCTTCAGATCAAAAATGTTCCCTTTTCTTTCTTCATTCTCCTCCTTTTCCTATCATTTTGCTACATTTTTCTTCTTCTGCCTAAAAAAATATTTTTCTAGAAATAAGTATCTTTTTTCAAATCTTATCTGTCCTTTCTATTCTTCAGTGTTACCAGTGGTTTGTACCTTAATGTAGACTTTGACATTGATACATCTACCTCTTTGAATGTGACTTGGCTAGATGTTGCAAAGAGATTTACCAAGAAAAGATCTCTGCAATCATCTTGTCTTCTGCGATCTTTCTGGTCTTTTTCATGTTGTGGGGCTCATAGTACTTTCCTTTTTTTAAAGAATGTAATGAAAATTGTTGATTTGACCACTCAAAGTTTCTTTGCTAGATGTTTGATTTTTTTCTGTATAATGATGGCTTTCTTCACTTACATTGATTCCTCTTGGGATGACATACTGGGAGCTACTATAAGAATAAGGAGAGTTCTGAATATAGTCAAGTGTGTGCCATCAGCTAAATTCTGGAGCTCCCATAGAACTGAATAGGGAGGAGGGGCGCAAGCTCCGCTCTACTCATTCTCATGCACGATTGGCTCAGAGCTGACTTGTGCACTAAACTTTGCTTTGTGGAAACACCGCACCCCTCCGGAGGTATCATGGCCTCCGAAAAATTCCAAACTATTAAAATATAGCATCATTTATCCCATATGCTGAACACCTTAGAAGAAAGAAAATTCCAAACACCAAAATTGTGGTTTTTTTTTGGTTATTTCACCTCCCATAAAAATTGGAATAAAATTGATCAAAAAAGTTGCATACATTCTAAACTGATGCCAATAAAAAGTGCACTTCAGCCTGCAAAAAATGCAGACTTACTCAAGTCCGTAGGTGTTAGTACAAAAAAGTTATTAGTCGCAGAAAATGGCGCCGCGGCAAAAATGTGAAGAATCAAAAACGTTTGGATTTTTTTACGGTAACAAAACATAACGGAAACTTTACATGTTTGGTATTGGCAGATATGTATCAACCTGTAGAATACAGAGAACACATCATTTTTACTGAAGATTGAAAACAACAAAAACAAAACTCCTGCAAACATGGTGCAAGTACGTTTTTTTCACATTTTGCCCCACTTAGAATTTTTTTTATGGTTTTGCACTATACTTCATGGTAGTATAGATAAGACCATTAGAAAGTACATTGTGTCCTGCAAAATAAAAGTCCTCATATGTAGGTGGAAAAATAAAAAAGTAATGGCTCAGGGAAGGCGAGGAGGGAAAAACGTACTTGACAAAAAAAAAATAGGCCGTGACGGGAAGAGGTTAAAATCCATCTAGTGTGTCCAAATAAGGTTGCTTCTGTAGCATCCAGATGGGTTTTGACAAGCCTTATTCTAATGAATGAAAAGGTGGCAGGAGTGTCTGCAAGAAAGGAACACCATGGGGGACATGTATGAATGGGGCTGCGCCAGAAGCCCCGTTTGCTCTATTTGTAACCAGGCGCACTCCAACATCAGGTGCATTACAAAGCAGCCACAGCACTTTGTAATGCGCCTGAGATCGGGGGTGTGCTGGAGGCGTGTCGCACTACAACTGTTCAAAGTTACACACTTATAGCTTCAGTACGGCAAATCCAGGCGCATTACTGCTGGAACAGTTAGAGCACTTTAAAAGTGGTTTACCTGAGCCAGAAGTGTCGCTTTGTAGCTAGAAAGCGCTAAATCTGCAGTAGCACAGGTTCTATATTCAGGCACATTCTACACTCCTTGAAAAAAATGGCGCTTGGGTGCCAAAAGTGAAAAGACAGCCGACTTCTGCACAGCCCCGTACATACTTATCGCCCTAAGATTCCACTGACCACTAGAAGAGTATGTGTCAGTCTCTCGTGACTTCCCACTGGGAGACCGTTTACATCCCACAGAGGTTAAATGGTCTCCACAGCTCATTTTTTTCAGCAATTGGGAGTTTTTGTTCCCACTCTCACATCAATACTATCTTATGACTCGTCTCTATGAATTTTCTTAATATATAAAAAAGGTTGCTGCTGTTATGGAAATAATATAGTCTTGATTAAGATTAGCAACGTTTGATGTTTCACTTTTGATTCCCCAAGCAAAGCACATTTGCATATGGAGTCCTCTTCTGTTAGAAACTGTGGCAGTAAATGAAAATGAATGAGTCAGTAAATCTCAGTTTAGATTAATAGGGAATGACAGTATCATTATGGACAAGCAAAACTTATGTCTCCTGGTCAGAATCAATTAATGTCAATGAAAAAAATGTTTTTGTTGCTTATAAGGCAAGCAGCTAAGACATATTAATAGAAAACTCTTACAAGTTTCCTTCTAGGCTGATTTAATCCACTTGGAGTTGTCTGCTGCATATTAATGAAAATTTGGCATTTGATTTACTATTTAGTAGTTTTGTAAGAACATTTGTCATTTTTTTTGTCCCATCCACAATGTACACTGAAGTGGTCTTGAAAAACGAAGCACAAATGCCCTTAGGTAGTGCTTACCCACTGTTTATTCCATTTAGTGTTAGCTACGTGACTACTCACTCAGAAAAGCTACAAGCAATGACTATCAGGGCATTGCCTTTTGGGGTATAAATTATTAGTTGACTTTGTATTGTAATTTTAAGTAAAAAATGTCCCATTTTTCTAAGACTTGTTTGTAAAAAGTGTTTAGGGACTTGCAAGACAACAAGGATGTCATAATGACTCTAAAAATAGAAGGTGGATCCTCTGGTCACTGCGTAGAGTTGGCATGACATACGCTGGGGAGCGGAGTCTAAGGGCCCTTTGTCACCGGAGCCTGCCGCAAAGCAGGGCGGACATTGGTGCAGGGAATCCCTCTCGTCGCTACCCCCGACGCAGGTTCTAGCGGTGACAGCCGAAGCACGAGGCGCAGACACGGAGTCAGCTGGAACGTGGAACAGAAGCTAGGATGGACAGACTTGGCAGAAACAGCACGTGGCCAGAGGCCAGGACCATGGCACGACCATGGCCTTACAGAGGGCCCTTGACGTGGGTTGGAAGTATGCATATTTTGGCCAAAATATCAACTTAGCCTCATGTTTAATACTTTTTCCAAGATGCAGTCTGGTCCTGTGATGCTGGGTGTCACAATCCATGCCGCAGTTTCTGTTCTGGGCCGCGTACATGGCCGTGTCCCTGCTTCTGTCCTGTCCTTACACCACGGCCTCTGGTGCGAACCACGGTCATGCCTGTGTTCCTGCCACCAATCCAGTTCCTGTTGTGGTGCCGCTTTCACCGTGAACGCTCCTAGTACCGCTGCTTTCCCATTTGTCGTTGCTGTGCGGCTTTTCCCATGCTGGCCATGCTTTTCCTCCATCTTGGCTGCTGCCCTATTTCCTTGTCTCTCTATAGAGGGCAGCCACATTATGACTCATTTATTCCCACAGTGTGCAGCGGGGTAGGGGCTTCCTATACCAATCCCCTTCCACCTGTGTGATTATAAGCCTGCTTCTCTCCACACTCCTTGCCTGATCCTTGTTGTGTTATGTGATGTTGTGGCATGTTGGTATCCCTGTGGAATCCTCCATGTTGTTTGTTGGACTCCATGTGTCTATGTGTCAGACTTTTCCTTGCTCTTAATGTCTGTCTTTCCATATTTCTGCTTCTGAGTTGATGCCTTAGTTCCTAGCTTGAATCTCTGTTTTGTTACCTGTCATGGTCTTGGTGTTGTGTCCTGTCTATTTATGTTTTGTACCTTGCCCCCATTTATCATCCCCCCTTGGCATCTGCTTGGCATTTATGTCTGTCTCCTATCTGTTTTGTTCTGTACCTACACATCTCTACACCTAGTCTGTTGTATCATTGTCCCTATTCCTGTTGGTGCCTAGCATTGCTACTTCTCAGGTCAGGTGCCACTGCCAGGAACTGCTGTGAGGTTGCACCTGGCGGCCGTCAGGGAAGCCATCCTTACCATCAAAGGCTCTGTGAAAATGCCCAATGGTCGCTTAATTATGCCCCCTCAGAGCAAGCATGGCAGTTGCCTAGTGGGTCCACTACCCAATTTACCTGTTCACCGTTCCAGTGGGGGGTATGGTATGCCAGTATCTTGTGTAATACATTTAGAACATGTAACCTGCCTAATTTAACAGTATAGATATCACTATTAGGTTCTAAGCCAATATGGTGCACTACACATAACCATAATTAGCATCCCATAGAAGCCTTACCTATATTCAAATCTAATACTAAGTGGCCACCCCTTCATGAATAGGAGATCAGTAAATGGCTGTTCATTAGTATGTTGTCCTTGTACAGCTTCCCCTGGCTGGTGCAGTGGCTTTTCTGCCTCCCGATGTGAACTGGTTTTTAATTTATTTTGTATTAGTTGGGTGTGCAAGTGTAATACTAGGTGTGCATTACTGTAATGCAAATAGGTGAGAGTGGCTGTCCATCCATATTTTGCACCTATGCAACTTCTGCCACTAGACTATTTTGCCTTTCACTGGGAATGGATTTGTACCTGCCTCTTTAGTAATAAGTATGACTTTTTGTGATTCTAAGTTAATAATGTCCCATTTTGCAGATAGTAGGTGCATCAGATAGTCTGAAATCCACCACGTATTAACAGAGGACCATACTGCTTTCCTTTGCTACATTGATAAACTCAGCTCTGCTCTGTTATTGTAATATTCTTATTTGTAAAGTCAGGGAGGTTACATACTAGTCACAAAGTTTCCATCAAATCTATTAATTACATGTTTATAAAAGCATTCCTCTCCCGGGGACATAAACTGTCAAAGACTGCAGCTAAAGGTCACATTTTATAAACTCATCAAATATGTCAACAATAAAGTCATAAAGTATCAGATCAATTTTGAGAGAAGTGTAACCGCATTAGATTGTCTAGCTTATTTAGTACTAAGGTGTGGGATACAATTCTTTCAGAATGTACAATTCTATATTTAATTCTCTATTAAATACTAGTAATCATGGTGAGGCATTTCTCAAATAACATGGAACCAGAAACGACATAGAAGACAAGCTGACACATTGCATGGCTAGAAAGAACCGAGGGGTTTAATAAGGGTAACTGAACGTTAGATTTGGGCAATAAATCCATAATCTATTTAAACAAACATCAATCTGTAAATATTTCATAAATGATGACAGATATACCAGATCACCAGCGAAAGACATAGACCTTGTCCATCCAGCTTAGATTAAGTGACTAGACTCCTCAAGTAAACAACCACGACTTGGGTGCTGCTCCTCTTGATAGATGCTAGGGTGAACTGTGGATGCAACGACTGGACACTCTTGAACCCTTTAATGACACAGGATGCATGGGTACGTCCTGGTGCCAGTAAGGTCCTATTTAGCGTTTTTGATCCATAAGCGACTCTGTTCCCTTCTGTGTAACCCATTAGATGCCGCAGCCATCAAGGCCACAGTGCCTAATTGAATGAGAAGCAATGGCGCACACCATTTCTCACTCAGATTGGTACCCCCGATTGGCGAGATTGTGGGGTGCCGATCACAGCCACCATGTTTTAGTTTCTACAACTACTTAGTTTGTATATAAGTAATAGAATCGCCATCTTTGTACTCCCTGTTTATACAATGCAGAAGGGTGTACTGACGATTGTGCCACTAAGTGGTCAAATACCCTTGGGGGAATTAATGTTAGAGTAAGAAAAAAGTTTAAAAGTATAAAAATTTATAAAAAATATTAAAAGTTTAAATCACATATAATTGGTATTAGCTCATCCATAAAAGTCTGATCTATTAAAACATAACATCATTTATCCCATACGCTGAACACTGTAGAAGAAGAAAAATCCAAACGCCAACATTTTTTGGTCCCCTAAAAATTTTAATAAAAAGTGATCAAAATGGCAGTAACTAAAAGTACATTTTAGCCTGCAAAAATATACCCTCACTCAGGTCCATAGGTAGAAAAACCAAAAAGTAATTTGTGTCAATGACACTGCAGTGCAAATTTAATAGAGAATGCTTGCATTTTTAACAGTACTAAAACATAACGGAAACCCTACATTTTTGGTACTGCCAGGATTGTATTGACCTGCATCTTCCTACTTAAAAGGCACCAGCCAATACAGGAGACAAAGATTGGTCTTGAGCGGACCCCAGACTCTTCCATGGCTCCTTTGTGTACAGTGACAACTTTCCCCTGAATGAACTGAGAGATCATTAAAGGAAGAGAGAAGAGGTTGCAAAGAGAAAAAATGGATGAAGCAAAACATGGGTACTCCTGATCTCTTGTGTCCCATTCCCTTATCAAGGAGATGATGCCTCTTATGTTATGAAAATCTTCACCTTAAGTGGAGTTCCTCATGGTTTTATAGCAACCCTTAGACTTTACTGTTTTATTTTATTATATTCTATTTTAATATTATGTTTTAGAAAACTACTGAACATAGATTTTGCATTTAACCCCTTAATGGTGCAGGTCATTCATCTGCATTGATGTCTTTGACCTCGCTGCAGACATCGGGCCGCAGCGCTGAGATCGGGACTGTACTTCCCACAGCCCTTTCCCCGGAAATCCTGCAAGGGTTTGTTTTAACCCTTTATTGTGCGGTTCGTGAGGGCAGAAAATAATAAAAGGTTTTTGTTCTGTCCCCACAAGAGGCGAATGAAGGTGTAAGGCTGGTGGATAATGTACTGGAGACTTTCCTACCTTTCGTATCCAAATTTTGGGAAAAAGACAGGCCCAAGCAGGCTCAGCTTAGTAGATAAGTAACACAAGGTTAAACAAATGGGGTTTTTTTCCCCTTGGGTACACAATAATCACTATCAGAACTGGGGTTATCTTTGTAGTATATAAACCTGGGCTTTTATTTCTGGCTGTTTTTGTTGCTGTTCTGTTGCTTTGCTGCACGTTGTTGTTTTCGGTTTTGCTGAAATCTGCTGAAATTTTTCTGGATTTGCTGGTCAGAAATTGAGCCTTCTGCTACCCAAAAGATGTGTGCCCATCACAAGGATAAAAAATAACTAACGGGAAATGCCCTAGCAAGGCTAGAAAAAAACACACCCCTCAAGAAAAACTTTACAACAAAGACAGGGGGAGCATAGAAATTCTGGTCACAGGGGGCAGCACACAAAAATACATAATAAAGAAGGATGAAAAAGGGGGTAATAATAAATACAGTTGAATAAAAAATACCATAACGAATAGAACAGCACATTCCCCTCTAAATTCCCATGAGGGGATTTTCCCTATAAAATAATGTCCTAAAAAATATAGTCCCAACCTTAAAAAACATGTTAAAGCAATATAAACACTAGGTAGTCCTGTTTATAAACTGGGGAATATGGAACAAATTCGGCACTGTCATCCTTCAGGAACACCCAAGGGGCAGTATAAAAAAATTTTTCGTTGATTGGCCTTGCAATTTTTAGGCCCCCCTTCCTGGTATTTCAACTCCACCTTCCGATCTTCCATCTTTGCGGGAAAACCCCTTTGTAACTAGTCCCATAGGCCATCAATTCCTTTTGGTTTTTGTTGCCCCTTCACAAGATGGGGTCTCCTTCTTTCGATGGGGTTGGGTTTTTTCCCATTTCTTTTTCTTCGTGAAATGGGGGCTGGGGGAAGGGAATGCTTGGGGAAACCCACGGGGAAAGTGGCTATGTGGAGCACTGAGCTGGGGGGAAAAATATTTTGCATCCCTTTGTTAAAATTCCGGGTCCCAATGATGAGTAGGTGACCTGAGGAGTAATGAATTTTTTTTGGGGGGGGTTGTTGACCCAAGAGTTCCTTTGTTTCACTATAGTCTCCTTGGGGCTCCAGCGGTGATGACAGACTTTTGACTTGTTTATCTACACTTTGGGGTTTCCCTGGGGGAATAATGGATCCCCAGCTAAAGGTTGCTGCCTGGTAATTCTCCATTTCTTTTGGTGGTAATTTCTCCCGACATCTCGATCGGGCCAAGTTCTGCTTCCGTGAAATTTCTTGCTGTCAGCAAACTTTTCACTTGGCTGGTTCAAGAAAACGAAACCCCGGACTCTGAAAAAATACAGACCCCCCCCAAAAAATGGTTGTCTCGGGTGGGCCCCCAAAAGGCAATTGAGGGTGTTTTGGGGTACAGCATGGGGGCGGGTGAGACTTTTCCCCGTCAGTGAAGTTGAAGTATCCCCGAGCTGGGGCAGCCTCGTTTCTTTCCTTGAAATTTAACGGGAGGGGGATATGTGAGCTTTCCATTGCCGGGGTTTTCCACCAAACAGCTTCACTTCTTGTCGTCCCCGGGAACAGATCATTGTGGGTTAACTGCCACGGTTTGGCTGGTAAAAAGCCGTTTTGTTTGTTTTTCAAAACGCTATGTCCTTTTAAAGTGCTGACATCATAGTCGTAGGGGCTCTTGGGGGAAATTAAACCCAAAAGGGCTCATCCAGCAATGGAGTCTCAAGTTTCCTTTTGGAACCACTTCTGGTTTTTCTTGCTTTCGGGGGCAATCGCGTTAATTTTGGAGAGCTTTCTCGCTCTTGCCAAACGAATCATCTAAAAATGCAAAACTGATGATGGACATTTCATTTTCTGATTCTCGGCATAACTGTTTGGGGCGCTATAAGGTTGGAAGATGCTGGGAAAGGGTCGCTGTAGGTTGCAAGAGGTTTTGGAAGGAATGTTTAAAGCCCCCAATGCGCCCATATCCACACTCCTCGTTTCTTTGGGGATGGACCCGGGTTCTTCATGTTTTTCTGGAATATTCTCCCATAAATGTACTTTTTCTTCATTTCGGGTTTCTGTTTAGGGTACCGAAAAAGATAAAATCTTGAAAAAGCTTGTTCCCAGTTTTTTGGGAAGTCTTACTCCGGAAGCTGGGGTGGGTTTTTCATCCTTAGAAACTCACTGCCATTATCTGAAAATTCTCTGTCTTCTACTAAAAAGGCTACTTTATCGTCACCTTAGGTAAAAAAACAATGATCCCCCCAGGTTGTCAGCATAAGGGGAGGGAAGACGTCAGGGCTGAAGAGGTCTGGGTGCTTCTTTTTCACCTCATAGGTAGGGGCATGGCTTGGTAAGAGTGCTTCTGCCCCCTTGACAAAGTCTTAAAGGAGTCAATTCCTGTTGATCTAAGCATACTTTTCCTATACTACCCATCCCAAGTCTAGTCTCGGGGCGTCGGGCGTAGTCAGGACCTTACACTTTTGACGCACCTTTGAAACCCTTAATTGTCTCTCCTAGCGAGTAGAATCTGGGCATCCAAACCAAAGGGGGGATAACACTGGGGTCCCTTTAATTGTGGTTGGTAAATGCATTCTGGTAGGAATCTCATTTTCTGTGACGGGTATATGGCGCATTTATCATTTTAGGTGGGGGGGGGGTTCTCTGAACCCCCGTTGATAGGGAAGCGAAAAACCCCGTGCTCTCTTCTAAAAAAATACTATGCTCCCTTAGCGGTTTTAAGGTATAAGGTTTTGGGGGTCCTTTATCCCAATGCTTCAAAAACTTAGGTCCGGCAGGGCCGTTGCTTTGGTCGTCAAAGATCGCGTACATTTTTTACAGCCCTTTCTGGTTGCTCTCGGATAAACCTTTATAAAAACATATTTTGGCACAACATTGTCCCTTTACCCTCCACATCCTCCAAACTGAGCATGAAAAACCCCTTGGGAGGTTGCGTGTTTTCTGGGGCCCCCCCATGGCTTGCAGCGGGAATACGGTCCCGCAGTGGATAAATGCTGGGGAGTGGGTTTGGTGCATAGTTGCCCTGCTGTACTGTGCCTCCCCCACACTTAATGTCGGGTTTACAGTCCTTAGCCAATGCTCCCAAAGAAGCGCAGCACGAAACAACCCCAGCCAGTGAGGTTTTCGCGCTCCCCGTATGGTTTGGGGCAAATCCTCTGCATTTTTTTTGTGAGTGAGGTTTTTTTAAGAATGGGAATTCACGGTTGAAGGGCTTGTCTCCTGGAGATTATATTGTTTACCCGGGGTACTGCAGGTGGTTGGGATTTTTCTTTTTAACCCACACGTTTTTCTTAAATCTCTGTTTTTCTGTGTGACACCTTCGACCTTAAAATGCAGTTGTAGTGTTAGCCCAGGGGAAATCAACTGGGTCATTCCTCTCGGCCCCCACGATAACCTCAAAATGAAAGAATGGAGGAAAGGGACATTGTTTCCTTTTGTATCTTGAACTGAGTTGCCCCCTTCCAAAAACTGTAAGGCAGCTTTTCGACAATTGGATTACCCCATGGGGGGTATCCAGGTAGCAAGTCCAGACAGACGGGGTCTCTTTTAGCGAGTTCCGTTCATGACAATCACTTTGGTCCGAAACTTGGGACCCTTTCCTTTAGATTGATCTTTGGAATGTTCTGCAGTCTCTTGAAAAGGCTTTTTCCCATCGCTTTTTGGGGGCTGCCAAAGGTACGTTTTAATTTTCTGCCGGCAGCGCAAGACCCCTTCTCTTTTTCCCACATAGACGGTTCTGACTCTTATGGATTTTAGACCGGCCCAGCCATTTGACCATAGATCAACTCCTGCTCGCAGTTTTGTTTTGGGTTGGCAATGGCAGTTTGAAGGTTGCTTCCCGGCTCTGTAGCTCTCTGCGCGGGCATCAAAATTTTTAAAGACTGGGGTTAATCAGCTCCCTGCTAACCCTGTCCCTAGGAATCAGATAACTGCTTTTTTCACTGCTTTTTCCGGTCAAAACCCTGACCCCTTTGGGGGTAAGGGGTTCCGGCGTGAAAGGGTAATTTCCCGGAGAAATGGCTGCAGGGGTTTAGCGTGGTTAGCCCCCGGAATTCTATGTCCCCTGCTCACACTGTGGAACTAGGCCCCGAAAAAACCTTGGTACCATCTTTCGTGTATTGCCTTGAGAAGGGACATCTGGGGGGAAGATCATTAGTTTTTGGGGGGTTCTGTGGGTGGCACCAAGATAAAGGGGGAGCTATTTTTGGGGGTTTTTAGTGTTGTCCTTTAAAATATTAGAGAAAGGGGGGCCCGCGGTAAATGTTTCACAATAGTCACTGGTGGATCAAAGGATTTCCGTTTCCTGTGCAAGCAAATGGACAAGACCTTTGGGTCATTACTCGCTCAAGACCTTTTCTTTAGCCAATGCATTTCCTCTTCCATCTCTATTGAAAATCTTTTTCCGAGCCTTGCTTCTGCACTTTTTCTTCAGCCTGAGCCTCTGCATTTCTTTTAGCCTGACCTCTGCTTCGCACTTGCCTTTTAGCCTGAGCCCTGCACGTTTCCTTCGGCCTAGCCTCTGCACTTTCCTTTTTCTGCCATTACTTCCTTCCCTGAAGGCACGTCTTATTTTGGCTTTTCTGCATTTTTTTTTGGGGCCCCTATAAATTCTGTCACCAGGATGACCTTTTAGCAAGATATTTGATGTTTCTGACGAAAGTTTAGTGAGTTTGATCGTGGATCTGGGCCCTGTGAAGAGAACGGGATCCGCTTTAATCTTTAATTCTGCACCATGACGTCTCTTTCTCTTTCCACGATTCTGACTTGTTCAGCTTTTAAGGCTTTATCACATTGAGTTTTAAGAAGGTGATATATTTGCAAAAAACCGCTTATATTTTTCGTGTCTGTATTCAAACCCGGGAACAGCTTCTTGTAGGCTCCAGCATCACCTTTGAAGGGGTGAAAGCCCACAAAGGGGGGTAACTTGTTCCCATGCCTTCCATTATCACAAAGCTCATTTTATATTTTGAGGTTTTTTAAAAAGTTTTGTGTCGTTTGAGAGAGCTTTTTTCGACAACTTGGCTGCTGGGAAAGCGAGTTCTGCTTCCGCTCTTTTAAAATCCCATACAAGTTTTCGTTGCTGTTTTCAACACGGGGAAAATTGCACAAGCTGTTTTTCGGCCCCTTTTTAATTTTAAGGGGCACTGTTTTCTTTTTAAAAAAAACTTTTTTGGGGGCTGAAAAACGCACACAGCTTTTACGGGACACCAAATAAGTTTTTCCCGGTGATTTTGAGCGAATGGGGGTTTTTTCAAGTCTGGGTTTCCGTAGCAACATGGTATTATGCACATGTCTTTTTGCTAGAGAGATTTTTGACTTAGTCTTGGCTTTTAAGGGAATTTTCTGACTGTGTCTTGAGCTCTAAGCCAATTTTTTGACTGATGTTTTTGGGCATCAAAGCAATTTTCTGATATGTATTGGGGACAAAGCAATTTCGACTGATTCTTGGCCCTTAAAGCAATTTCTGACTGATGTAAATTTGGGGATCAAAGCAATTTTTGACTGTTCTGTCCCCACAACGCTGGTGGGGTGAAGTGACTGGGATTTTCCTACCTTCAAACCCCGAATGTGGAGAACAGGGCAACAGGGTCAGCTTAGTAATATGTAACACATGGTATGAAACAGAATTCGGTTTATTCACCTTGGATACAGCAAAACACTGAGCAGAACTGTGGTTATCTTTTTTAGTAGTATAAAACCCTTGGGGCAGTTTGTTGCTGCTGTTTTTTTGTTGCTGTTTGTTGTTTGCGGCACTGTTTTTTTTCTGTTTTGCTGAAGTCTGCTGCAATTTGCTGGAGTTTGCTGGTCAAAATTGATGCTTTTTGCAGCCCCAAAAATGTTTGCTCCCCGTCAATTAGGATGAAAAATAACTAAAAGGGAAAAAGACCTAGCAAGGGAGAAAAAAACACACCCTCAGAGAAAAACGTTACGAACAAAGACAGAGGGAGCATATGTAAATTCTGGTCAGCAGATGGCAGCGCAGCAACAATACATAATAAAGAATGGATGGAGAAAGGGATGCAATAATATATACAGTTGAATAACAATACCTATAACTGAATAGAACAGCACAGGCTTTCCCCTGCTCTGTTGGGTGATTGGGAATCCCGGTGACCTGACAGCCCGGGTAATGGCTGCACAGTCAGCTCTGGAGACCTAGAGTAGCCCCAGGGCTGTCTATGTAAGAATCCAGCGAATAGTGCAGACCGTGCTGCCCTGACTGCTGCCTGTGTCAAACTGACACAGATTATAATCTATTAGCATATATGAATATGCTAAGAAATTACTAAGTGTAAAAAAAAATTAACACAGTTATCACTTCATCGGATTTTTTTTTTTTTAAAAAAAAGGAAAAAACATAAAGTGTAAAAAGCGATTATGTCCATCGACGCAGAGAAAGCCTTTGACAATGTGTCTTGGCAATGGCTGTATAGAGTTTTAGAGTTCATGGGGTTCTCGGGAGCTTTTATGCTTTTTTTACATTCCTTAAACAGCTCAGCAAGAGCTAGAATATACACTCCTGGAATCTTATCGCAAGTTTTTGAACTGCAAAAAGGTACGCGACAGGGGTGCCCACTTTCCCCGCTCTTGTTCAATATTTCCATTGAACCTTTAGTTAGAGCCATTGAAAGAGATGCAGGCATTCCAGGGATAAAGATTGGCAGTCAACAGATTAAATCAGCTCTGTTTGCAGATGACATTTTGCTGTTTATGCCTCAACCCCAGAAGGGAGGTGGGGCCAATATTTGAGCTGATCCACCGGTTTGGCGAGGTCTCGGGTTTTAGGATCAATGTTGATAAATGTGATATTCTGGATATTTCGCCGGGGGTATTCTATCTAAATCGGGGGGGAAAAGCATCGCCTTCCAGTGCGATTGGCCAAAGTCAGCATAAAATACCTGGGAATAAATATAGGAAAATACCCAGAGTCTATTTATAAGTTGAATTATGACCCTATTATTCAAAAAAATAGAAACGGAACTCCGTAAATGGAACAACTTGCCCCTATCCTTATCGGATAGGGTCAACTTGATTAAAATGATAAGCTTCCCTAAAATTTCTCTACCCTTTACAGACCACCCCCTCTTTGGAAAGCACCTGGCGTGCAACGCCACAAACCCTTTTCTTTTTTTTAATGGGGGCGGGGGACAACATGGGATAGCATTAAGGACTTTGATGCTTTTCGGGGTTTTTGGCGGCCGGGGCTCCCTGATGTCAAACATACAATCTACTTGCTTATTAAAACATGGACTGGGATTGGATTCAGGGGTCTAATTTTTTTCAAACGTAGCCCTCGAAAGTAATTTTACGAAGCCTTGGGTTTAAAATAGTCTATACCACAAATTTTCTTTATCCCATTATCTGAAAATCGTTGGTAATTAAAGGATACTTATCAGCGGGAAGGGCAAAAAGGAAAATGATGGGCCCTTTTTGTAAGGGGTTTGGGGGGATTGCTGGACCACCGCTAGCTTTGGGTAAGCCACGCCGGGGGGGTTTAAAGTGCCCCGGTTTTCACCGAGTCCCCGCAAAGCGGTGGCCCTTGCTGCGGTGAGGTACCGGGGTCGTTCCCCCCTGCTGACGCTTAGCGATGGCCCCGGGGTGGGCGTGGTACAGAAAACGTAACCCAGGGCGTAGTCGGGGACGGGGAAAGGTAGGGCAGGGGGCAGGGGTTCGTGGTCAGAGACGGGCAAAAGGGCCCGGGCAGGCGGCAAACAGGAAAGGCAGGAAACAAAGCGGAACAGATGGTCCCCGATAATCAGGACAGGACTACGAATCCAACTTGCTAAAGCACCCAACGAATGGAAAAGTGGTGTTTGGGCGTGTTCCTTAAAAAACCAGGCCCCGCAAAAACCAATTACTGGGGCTTTGGGCCCCTTTTAAAATCCGCCACGGGGCCCCCTTGGCCCGGGGCACGCCGGGGCGGGGGAAAAACAGACAGGGGCAGGTTACCGGAGGTGGATGGAAGTGCCAGTGCCCGGGAGCGGGGGATGGTGGGGGCCCCCCGCGGCCCCCCGGGGGGCCCCCCTGCGGGCAGGGGGGAGGCCGCGGGGGCAGCGGTGCCCCGGCCCCCATGACGTACCCCCCCCTGGGTTTCCCCCCTCTTTTTTGGGAACCTAGCAAGGGGGCCCGGGACGGGTTGGGCCTCGGGGTTCCCCAGAACGTTCATCAGGCCCGTACCCTTCCAGTCGATAAGGAAAAACAGTTCCCCTCACTGTTTTTTCCCGCCAGACCTCCTTGATCAAAATGTTACGAGCGGCACGGAGAGGCGAGACAGATACGGGGAAGCGATTCAGCACCACGGCTTTGAGGAGCGAGACGAAATTTCGGGGACACGCAGAGTGGGAGGCAACGGGCGTGTGGGGACTCCGGGGTTTAACTCCAAAAAGTCCCACAAAAAAGGGCCCCCAAATACTTGGCCCCGCTTGAGCTGGGCACTTTGAAAAAGAACTGGCAGATAACCAAACCCTGTCCCCCGGCTTAAAATGGGCGCAGCTTTCCCGTCCCTTTTCGGCCGGGACTTTGGTGCAGGGGGGCCCCGAAAAGGGCCGACGTGTGACCTGCAGAGAGTTGTGCCCGTACTTGGGCTCCCCGGCGGAACTCACACAAGGGGGGCAGAGGGAGGGGGGGGGGATGTCCCCAAAGAAACAAAAAGGGAGGGGCCCTGCAATAGAACCAAAGGATTGTATGAAAAATTCCGGCCCAGGGGAGGGGTCCGCCAGTTATTTGCGGGGGGGATACAAAAGTCGCAGGTGGGCCCCAACACTTGGTTAACCCCTCTCTACCTGCCAGGGTTTGAGGGGGATAACCGCCGAGAAGCCCAGCTGCCCCTGTAACTGAGCACAGAGACCCCGCCAGAATTTTACACAAACTGGACCCCCCTATCAGAGACGATTTTAAACGGGACCCCATGTAGTCGAAAAAGGGGCTGAAAAAAGTGTTGGGCCCAATTGAGGGGCGGGGGGTAACCGGGCAGGGGAAAAAAGGGCCCATTTTAGAAAACCCACGGTCACCCCCAAAAAGACCGTTTTCCCCGAGGGGCCCGGGGAGTTCGGTAATAAAGCCCCATGGTTAAAATGGCCGGGGGTTTCGGGCCGGGAGAGGTATAGTCCCCGCGGGTCTGAGGGAGGGACCTTTTACGGCACAGGGGGTGCAGGCCAGGCATAATCTCTAAAATCATGACAAGGGGGGGCCACCAAAATAGCGAGAGATTAATGCAGGACTTATGCACCCCAGGTGGCCAAAATTTCGGGAAGAGGTCCCTTTTTAGAATACAGGCCGCAGGCAGGGGGAGTGGTCTTTCCGAGGCAGATGTTTTAAGCCCCCCGGGGGGGCCCCCGTGAGAGCCGTTCGGGGGGGAATTAGTGCTGAAAAGGCACTTTGACCCACAGTGTCCGAGGATCTAAAAAGGGGCATCCCCCCCTGACGTTTTCTCACTGGCCGAAAGTGGGGGAAAAGTAAAAGGGGAAAGGAAGGGGGACCCCCCGGGCCCTTGACGAGGATTTAGACGTTGAGAATTGAAGTAGAGGAGGTTTTTGTGATCCGTAAGTTTTTCGAAGGGATGGGACCCACCTCCAGCAAGTGCCGCCTTTTTCTGGGCCAATTTTATGGCCAAAGTTCCGTTCTCCAATGAATAATTTCGCTCGGCGGGGAGGAAAGGTTTTTGAGAAGAATCCGCAGTACGCGTTTTCCCGGGGGCAGATTTTTGTAAAGGGACAGCCCCTGCACCTAATGAAGGGCTACCTCAAGAAAAAACAAACGTTTTTGGGTCCCGAGCGGATGCCCGGACCGAAGAAAATGCGGATTTGAGGTAAAAGGTCTTGAGCTTGGGGGCCAGGTTTTGGGGGTTTGCGTTTTTTTTGTCAGTCCCCCCTGGGGCCACGAGCGTGGAGAAGTGTGGATGAACTGTCTGTAAAAATTCGCAAAGCCTAGAAAACTTTGGGGATACCCGGGCCCACGGGTCGGGGCCACTGTAAAACTGCAGACAGCTTAGAAGGATCCTTTGGGAGTCCTTGACCGAGACATGTACCCCAGGAAGGGCAACAAGGGGCGCTCAAACAGGCTTTTTCTCACTTTGGCATATAACTGAGGTCTCGGAGACGTTTTAGCACCCGGCGGAGTGATGGCGGTGAATCTTCGGCCCGGGAGAAGATCAGGAAGTATCCAAGTAAACGATGAACAGACATAGAGGGGGGTCGCGGAAAATCTCGTTGACGGGAAGTTTGGGAAAAATGCCCGGGGCTTGCAGAGGGCCAAATGAATGAAAAGAGATATTCGAAGTGGCCCTCACGGGTGTTAAAGGGTGTTTTCCATTTGGCCTTTCGGATACGAATAGGTTGTAAGCACAGCGAAGTCCAATTTAAAAAAAAATTTTCGCCCGAGGCGGTCAAAAGCCTTTAGATTAAAAGGGAGGGGGGATGATTTTTATGGTTTTCTTATTTAACCCGGTAATCGATACAGGGCCGGGGGTTCCATCTTTCTTTTCGACAAAGAAGAATCTGGGTCCCAGGGCGAGGACGATTGCGTATAAAAACCCCTTTCGGGGGATTCCCTTTTAATAACTCCAATCTCTTTTGTCTCCGGGACTGAAAGAGGGGGAAACTCTGCCTTGGGGGGGAGTAGTACCGGGTTTTCAAATTATAGGGCAATCGAAGGGGCGGTGCGGGGCAGGTTTCGGCTTGTCTTTTTGGAGAAGATGTCGGCAAAGTCCTGGTAAGGAGAGGCAGACCCGGCAGAGACTTCGTAGGTTTTCGAAGCAGCCGCAGGCAGGGCGGGTGCCCGCAGGCTCTGAGTGACAGTGGGCCCCAACGAAAATCTCCCTGTGTTCCCTTAAGGCGGGCAGCCCCTTTCAAACCCGGAAGGCCCCGAAGGACTCAGAAGAGGGAACGAGGCAGCCGAGAAGTTTCACAGTTTCCTGGGGTAGCGCGCCCATCCCCGCGGGTTTAGGGGCGCGTGCAGAAAAGAATGGGTCCTTTGGGGATTCGCCTGGAAAGAGGGGAAAAAACGGGGTTTCGAGAGGGGTCATGGGGAACCCGGAATGAGGCACCAGGCTGGTGATGAAGTTACCACGGGCCCTGGTCCAGGGAAGGCGGGGCCCAAAAGGACTTCCGGCGAAGTTCCACAAAATACCCCGGGATGGGCAGACGGGAAGAGGCCGCCTGACACTAGGGGTGCCTCCCAGCCCCTAGGTTCGAGAGTTTTCCCCCACGCAAGGACGCCCCATGAAGTGGGCCGGAGCCGCCCATAAAAAATAACTGCTTCAACGACGCTGGGAGCGTTCCCCCTGGGCAAGTGAGCCCTTTCCCCTCATGGGGGTTTGTCCTCATGAAGCGTTGGTGGAGGAAGTGGGGGGCGCTGGAAGCAGGACTAAGCGAGGTGGGGTGGTTCGAGTAAGTCACGTTGGGAGGCGGAGTCGGGGCTCTCGCAAACGAATGTCGATCCCGGGGGGGCCAACCAAAATCAAATCGTCAAGAGGATGGTGATCCCGCCCCCAAGCTCATCTTTTAAAACGTCCGAGAGGCCTTGCCAGAAGGTCGCCACCAAAACCTCATTGTTTCCCGTCGAGTTTGGCTAGCGTGCGGAACGCACCGAGTCGTCCACCGTAGAAACCTGACGGGGGCAGCAGAGCTGCAGCAGCGGGGGGGGTACGGCCAGGTTCCCGAAAACGTCGAACCCCCCGGGGGGAAAGGTTGCAGATTAGCGTGAGGATCTCCGACCCCTGCGGGGTGGCCCAGGCCAAGTTCGCCTGTTAAGAGGTAATAATGAAGGCGACTTTTTGCCCCTAAAGTAGGGAAATTGATGTCCCAACATCCGATGTGGATGGAGCTTCTATGAAGCCCCCCCGACTTCTTGGGGTCTCCCTCATGCGGGGGGGAGCGGCAGATGCGAGAAGGCCCGATGAAGGGGCAGGGGGGGGGGGACCGAGGGCGCCGGAGCCCTGGCGCAGCCGAGCGGCAGCAACCCCCAGATGGCGGTAAACGGATGCAAGACTCTCATGGGGCCCCGAGTGGTCGATACGCTGACTTGCTGGGCGCGCCGCCAACGTCCGGGGTTCAGGCAAGTACCCTGGCGGGGAACCCTGGCCCGTTTACTGTAACGGGGGAGGTGGTTCGCTGGCCACCCCCTACAAGGTGTAAGCCACCAGGGAACGGAGTCTAAGGCCCCCGGTTTCCCCAGGCCTGCCAAAGGGGATGGGCTTGCGCGGCTGAGGCTACCAGGTCGTTACCCTGCGTATGTACGATGGCGGCCGGGGTGGTGCGTGGTACAGAAACGTAATCCCGAGGGGTAGTCGGGGGGGCAGGGAGAAGGGGGGGCAGGCGGCAGAGGTTCGTTGGGCAGAGACAGGCAGAAGGTCGGGCAGGGGGGCAAACGGCAGGTCAGGAAAGTTTGCGGAAAAAGGGTGTACAGGATAATCAGACGGACAAGCGAACTCAGACTTCTAAAAACCCCACCCCAACGAAAAGGCAAAGTTTGTTGGGGGTTTTGTTCCTTTAAAAAGGGCCCGCGCCCCGCAATAACCAATTACTGGGCGCTGGCCCTTAAATCCAGACCAGCAGTCGCACCGGCGTCCGCGGCGGCGGCCGGCCGGAACAGACGGGGGCAGCGTTCACCGGAGCGTGGATGGTAAGTGCCTGTGCCCGGGGAGCTGGGGGATGGTCGTGGGCACCCGCGGCACCCGGGCCGGGACCCCTGCGGGCTGGGGGTAGGCCGCGGGGCACAGCGGTGCCCGCGGCCCCCATGACATTTCTTTTCAGTGCTCGAAACAAATGCACTTATGGGGGCACCCTGAGGTCTCCCAAGGAAAGGAAAATCCAGAATTTCGAAGTTGGAGAAATGGGGGGATACAAATTGTGAAACATCTTTTTCATCCCTTGGAAGGTAGATTTTTATCTAGTAGTGAGGTTAAAGCTAAGCTGGGTACAGCAAAGGGGTGGTTTCTGGGCTATGCTCAAATAATGAGCTTTCTGCAAAACCGCTTGAAAACGTATTCTAGGGAATTTCAATCCAACTGGTTTGACAATTTAATCGAAGACCCGCCACATAAAAACTCATTATCAACACTAACATGGACTCTTAAGGAATGTCAGTGGATGGGCAGCAGACCTCCACTTTTCAAAAGATGGGCGCGCCTACTGGGGAATGCAGACTTGCCTTCTATGATACTGGAGGGCTGGGATCTGGTGAGAAAGATTATACCTTGTGAGAACTGGAGGGAAACGCAATTCAAGTTAATACACCATGCTATATATGGGTTTGATATACCTCCTAGCCCGAATAGGCCAGACAGGTTGGTTGCATGCCCTAAGTGTCAAAAACCAGGGTCAGATCTATACCATGGAATATGGGATTGCCCAAACTCCCAAGGCTTCTGGAAGGATTTAGTGACCTTTCTCAAGGAGCGGCTGAATATAGATATGGGTCTATCTCCGTACCTTATGATTTTTCATATCAACCCAGAAGAGTCTAATATTTCGTCATTGGCCCATATTTTTTTGCTGATGGCAAAGAGGTGTCTCTTGAATAAGTGGCTCATGCAGGACGTCCCCTCACTCGAAATGGTAGTACAACAGGTTAAGCATTTCCTAGCTCTGGACAGGAGGGAGGCGGAAAAACATAAAGAAAGGTTGACCAGAGGTTTCTTCAGAAAATGAAGAATTTTTATAGAAATCTTTTTGTCACCGCAGGAAATAAGGGAGCATGTGACTCCGTTTAGTGAAACAACATGGTATTTCCTTAGAGATCTGGCAGGCGATTTAGGCCCTCTCAAAGTCACGTAAAGTGAGTGGACGAGGTATTCAGGTGCTAACAAATGGATGGTACTGGTGGGATGTGGGGCTCATAGGTATAAAAGCTATTTGAGGCAATGATTCTATTATATGGTCAATCGGATGCAATATGGATAGAGTTAGAAAGGACCTTGACTGTAGTGGCAATTGGAGGAGAGAAGGGGGTTGGGGGTGGGATGTTAACTGTTCTGTTTATTGTTATGAAAATTGTGATGATGTATGATATAATGTAAAATGACACTGATTCTTTGATATGTACATTTCTCTTTGCAAGTTATGTATTGTTTTAAATATGTCAATAAAAATTTGTTCCCCCCACAAAAAGTGTAAACCAATAAAATAAATCATAAAATAAAAATAGTTAGTAAAAAAATAATTATGCATATATTACACAGACACACACACAAAAAAAACCCTACACATATTAGATATCCACACGACCGTAATAACATGTAGAATTAATCTAACAAGTTATGAAATGTGAATGGTGTAAAAGAAATTAAAAAAACAACACAAATTGAAAAAAAATTCTACAATAATTTATAAGTGAACTTAACTCCTTAACGACCACCCACCATCTTTTGACGTCAGCTGTGCAGTCGTTCGCCTGCAGGATGTCATTTGCAGTGCTCATACATCTGATGTTTGATGCGCCGCCGCGATAGGCAGCATGGGATCATGCCTAGTGTCAAAAACCAGGGTCAGATCTTCCTGATAGGGATGCCAAATTCCCAAGCTTCTAAAATTTGATTGACCTTTCCAAGTAGCGCAATAAAATCGGCTCTCGTACTTGATAATTTCATATCAAACCCAACGAAGAGTTAATATTTGCCCATTAGCCATATTTGCTGATAAAGAGGTGTCCTTGAAAGTGGCTCTGCAGACGTTCCCCTTCAAATCGACAATTAGTACAATAGTATAAGCATTACCTATGAATAGGCAATACATTAAAGGAAATAAAAAGGTTTAAAAAAGGGTTTAAGAAACTTTTGTCACCAGGAGAAAAAATACTTAAAAAACAAATATTTAGAGACTGGACAATAAATACTAAATAGTGTAGAGGTATCAGGTGTAACAAATGGATGGTAGGTGATGTTAATAATAAAAGTTATTTGAGCAATGAATTAATAGTCAAAAACGCTGCAATATGGATTAATTCAGAAAACTGACGTAGTGAATGGAAAAGGGTTGGGTGGATTTAACTGTTCTTATTAATGGAAAATTGTCGTGACGTATGATTAAAGTAAAATACATGATTTCTTTGTAATAAATTATATTGCAAGTATGTATTATTTATAAATGTGACAATAAATTATTTCCCCCAAAAACAAGTTTCTAAAAATAAAACAAATCATAAACATAAAAATAAATATTAAAAAATTAATTATCAATGTTGAACACGCACAAGAAAACCTAACAATAATATGCCCTGCGTAATAACATGTAGAATTATTAACAAGTTATGTAATGTGAGGTGTAAAAGAATTTAAAAAAACTCACAAATTGAAAAGAAAATTCTGACATATTATTTATAAGTATTAACTTCTTAACGACACCACCACTTTTGGCGTCGCTGCAGACATCTGCAGTCACTTTGCAATATGTGTCCATTACCAGTGTCCTACCTATTCCTAGATATCTCCTCTTGTATGGGCTGCATCAGCTCCTAAGGTCGCTATAGCTACAGACCTGTTCGATCTCTCCTGATCGGCTGCCAGCGCTGGGTGCTATAGCTACAGACCTGGCTTCTACTGCAGCCGAGTGGAAGCCAGTAAACACTCCCCTGAATTCAAAGTGGAACAAAGAAAGCTGGACTAAGGTAAGATGAAAAGATGTTGTGAGACAATCCCTTTAACTTATTCCCCCAAAAGTACAACTTGTCCCGAATAAAACAAGGCCTCATACAACTGCATCATTGAAGAAATAAAAAAGTTACAACTGTTGAAACGCAAGGAGGCAAAAACTAAAAAATTGTGCTGGTCATTAACTACTTTTCAGTTGTTCGGCTTAAGGGGTTAAGGTATTGTCCATGTTTAGAAAAACTGTCTACTTTTGTCTGGAAACGGCGCCACGCTTGTCCATTGTCTGTGTATGGTATTTCAACTCAGCCTATGGACAAACAGAGCAGTTTTTATGGAAAAGCCTTTTGTTTTGTAACTTTTTAAGGAGAAATCCTGTCGACTTTGATGTTATAGCTATACTTTCATGGTTGTTATGCTTGTCATAATTATGTTGCTAAGATAATGATATTCATTTCCTCACAGTGAATTGTGTATTTTAATCACTTCATACATCTTTCTTGTAAAAGTATCATGGAACAACATCCCTATTAACCAGGCACATGCTCTTTAAGTAACAGGTGTGCTTTTCAAATGTTGGTTTTTTTTCTTATTCAAGTTTTTATCGTGGAAAATAATACGGAAAATATACATGAAGAGAAATCTTCAATATGATAACATGTTTTACAGCCAGAAAGTACACATGATGTGATGAAGAAATGCAATTCAGTAATTACGTACAAAGGATCAAGCATGTAAGACACATTCAGAAGAAGAGTTAAAAAGAGGGGAGGAGAGGCGGAGGGGGGATAGAATGCAGAATTGCGCATAGCAATGAAACCTGATATTGTGTTGGCTGAATTGGTTCAGGAGTGTCTTCATATAACTGCAAAAATGGAAATTAATGCAACAACAATGGGACAATTGTCCAGCAAGAGCTAATGCTAGTTTTATGTATTTCTTTCCCTTTGTCTTTTACTGAGCTAGCAAATCTTTGTTCCAGCTGTTACTTGGCAATTTGACTCCCACTCACATCCTACAAATCAAATAGTACAGTAAATAAAACTTTGCAAGAATTACTCACTTAAATACCAAAGATGTAAATATATCCATATCCAAGACCTTTCAATATACTCACCATCCTGATTTGTGTAAGCCTGGCTGGCTGCAACCTATAGATTTACAACATCTTCTTCAGGACCCTACCTATCTTCACTACTCACAAAAAGTTATGGATATTTGGCTTTTGGTTGAAATTTCGTGATGAACACAAACTTTCCTGAATATTTTTTAAAATTAAATAAATGAGACCATCTCTTACCTTTAGAATGCACATGTCCAACTGTTCAGTGTTTCAGTACTTTTTGCACAACTTGCTGATCTCAAATTCACAACAGGTGTTTTATCCGTGAATCGGCCAATACATTTAGGGGATGAATTTGTATTTAAACAGTCCTCCTCATCCTGCTGTTCTTATTTTGACATCATAAGACCAAGACAAAAACTTACAATAACGTACCCGCCCAAGGATGCTTCAGATGGAAGTGGCCATGAGCTTAGAGTGTCACAAAAGTAACAGCAGGTTACAACGAGTACAGGAGACTAAAAGAGTCACAGAAAGGCAAAAGGGGAGCCTTTGGCCCATCACACACGATGACTGCTCATTGTAAACATGAACTCAAAACAGATAATAAATTCCACACAACCCAGGCCTTTAAGGGGAGGTGAGGGCCCCTGAGTTTTATGTCACACCTTTTTGTAACCTTTACACAGGGGTCTGCATGCTACTAACCAGCAAAGGTATTGATCACGCCCAGACACAGGCTCATCATCTTGCGCCCCGGGGAGATTTTTGCGGACGAGGGACCAGTGTTTCTCAGTGCTGCGTGATAAATTTTCGATTCCTCCAAAGGCGGGGTTCACAGGTTATTCAACCCGAAAGGGGACGGATTTCGCCCGCAATTACGGTTTTTTAGTAACGGGGGGGACTCCCCGGGCCCCCATAAAACAGGCATTACCCACGGGGGCTTTATCCCCCCGGGATAATGTGCATGTCACTTTTTCCCCGCTGGGGTTTTCCCAAATAGGAAGACGGAACCCAAAAGGGTTCTTTTATAAAAACGTGGATTCCCGAAAATGGCTGGCACTTTTTCCCAAAGCCGTTTTGGGGCAGCTTTATACGGAGTGCAATACGGCGGGAACCCTTCCCGAAATAACCGGTAAAAAGGCCCCTAAGCAGAAATTTGGCCACCAATAATTTGGAAACATAAAGGGAAAGCGTTTGGCATCAACCGGGCCAGGAAACGGGCCAAATCCCCATATCTTTGTCTACCATGCAGACCAGGGCTGATTTAAGGGGTTTACAAAATGGTTTTGACTTTATACTCGGGTGCCTCTCCCCCCCTTTTTAAAAAACGTCCCCAGGGTTGTGTGGTTTCCCTTTTATCGGGTTTTTTTGGCGGGGAATTTGGTTTTTAATGAAGCAGTCATCAGGGGCCCTGATAGAGCAAAAGGACATTCCCCTTTCTTTGCATTTCTGTGACCCCTTCCAGTCTCTCTGTTTTGTAACCTTTGATGCCCACACTCTGACCCCTCAAGCTAAAGGGGCCCCCTTTTTTTTGAAAGCATTCTGCTTGAAGCCCGCAATGGCGGGGTTTACTGCTGATCGATTGAAAGGGCGGTTGTTTTTAAGCCTTTTGTACTAAAGGTGGGTCCCTAATCAGCGAAGCACAAAACGGGGGGAAAGCCACTAACACCAGTTAAACCCCAAACTTCTATTTTTCTAAATTATGGGAAAATAAATGTACTCAGAAATCCCAAAAATTTTAACATGCAAAAAAAGTTTTGAGTCAATGCCCCCTGTGCTACACAGCATGCCACTGCAAATATGTTCTATGGACACACAATAACTATACCTACTAGCATACTCGGAAAGGCTGGCCACTATTTACCTATTTATACCCTGAGAAACAGGAACAGTTGTGTGGGGGTGCTAATGAAGGCTTTCCTGGCTGCCATCTAACTGCTCCTATGACTTCCTGCCATGGCCATAGAAGCACCATCTTTGTACAACTTCATGCATTATATACAAAATGCCGAATGGTGTACTGACAATCGCGCCACCTGGTGGTCAAGTAAATGTATAAGTAGAAAAATAAAAGTTTTAAAAATACTAAAAATAATAAAGAATATTGAGTTCAAATCACCTCCCCCTTTGTCATTTTATAAATAAAAAATTAAAAGGTTTTTAATATTCCCTGAAACCATAAAAGTCTTATTCTATTAAAAAATAAAAATTTTTATCCCTTAGGGGAAACATCATCCAAGAAAAAAAAAATTCCCAACACTAGAATTTATTTTTTGGGGTAATTTCATTCCCCCAAAAAATTGGAATAAAAAGTGATCACAAAGTCACTTATTTTCCCAAAAAATTAGAAACCAAAAAAAAAGCACACTTCAGCCTGCAAAAATCCCCCCTAAATTCAGGTCCTTTAGGGGGAAAAGAACAAAAAAATTTTGGGGCCCAATGTCCCCACGGCAAGGGTTTTGGGGGCCGGTTTTTCCCCTTTTGGCGGTTTTTTCAAAACCGCCTAAAAAAAACCGACTGAAAATGGGGCAAAATTTGTGCTTATCCCAAAAAACCCTTGAAAGCATTTCCCCCCTGCACGGGTTTTGGCTGTCGGCCGGTTTTGCCCCCGGCGTTTCCTGCGGCAAAACATTGTAGAACACAATCTTCCCTCCAGTTTCCCAAAGGGAAAAGATTTTGTTCTCAAGGGGAAAGGGGGGAGGGCTGTTCCCCGCTATCGCGGAAAAAAACCCCGCCATTCCCCCGGGGCCCCGTGGGGGGGGGGCGCAAAACGGGACAAATACCCCCCCGGGCCCGGTTTTTGGGTCTGTGCGGGTGTAAAGCCCCTTATTAGTACAAAAAAATAGCGCTGAAGTGCATTTTTTAAAAATAGAGAATGTTATTATTTTTTAAAAAGTACAAAAACCATAAGGGAAAAACTCTACTATTTTGGGGTTATAAATTAAATTTGTACAACTTTCGGGAATATACATAACACATCATTTATACTGAATAAGGAATAACATAAAAACCTCCACACTCAAAAAATAGCGCAATTATGTTTTTTTTTTTCATATTTATCCCGTTTAAGAAATTTTTGGGGGGGTTCAGAGACATTATATGGTATGGTAAACCAAAACCCCAATTAGTATTTACATATTGTACTACCCAAAAAAACAAGCCCTCCTTTTTTCTTTTTAAAACCCAAAAAAATTTTAAAAAACTAGGGTTTTTAAAAAAGGCGAGGAATTAAAAACTAACGTGACAAAAACACACTTGGTCCTGAAGGAGTTAATATAAATTTTAATACAAGGAAATCCCCTGATCTCTTATTCCTTTATATCTCTATTAAATGAAGGTAAATTTTTATTTAATGTGTTACAGAAATAAAATGTAAAAAGAAACTTTCGCAAAAAGGCATCCCGTATTTTTCCTCGAAACATTTTCCCCTTTTTTAATGGGGCTGTCATTTAATATAAGTAAAAGTCAAGGGGCCACGTTATAAAAAGCCAAACTGCCCTTTTTTCCCCTTTTGCAGGGCATCAATTAAAATCTAAATTGAAAAAATAACCTTTTTTTTTGCTTTTCTGATTTTTCATTGCTTTTTTTAAACCCATAGCTCTTCCCCGTCCCAAAAGTTTTTTTTTTAAAGCTTTTTGTAGACTAAAATAGAATACATGTGAAAATAAATATGAAAGAGCAAAAGTGTTAATTGTTCCAATGTGCTACTGCCCTTAATGTCAAACCCACTACTAAGCAGTATCAAATAACGACCTTTACTCTAAGCAAAACCTATTTACGAACAATATTCATTTAATGAAACCTCAGTGAGAGTATGATAGGCTTCAGTACATTGAATAGACCTCCAGCAGCAAACATCCAGTTCTGCAAATAGCCATAAGAAGGCAAAAGAACCCTAACCCCAGAGGCGTGGAAAGGTCCAGAAGAGGAGGAAACAATGTTTAAATCTTTATTAGTCACTCAAAGAGGTTATCTCACTACAAAGATTAGGGGTTTTTCCCTGTAAGGGAAACCGGGAAAAAGAAGAAATTTTTCCCAAATATATTGCTTTTTTTTTCCTTTTTGGGAGATAAAAGTGATTTTTTTTCAGCCCCTAAATCTCCTCAGGTTTCTTTAGGGTTTCCAACCTTTCTCTTTCCCTGCTCTCCCCTGATGTTTGTCTTATCTTATAGCAGGGGGTGGGTGTCAAATTTCCAGGTCGGGACAAAAAGAATTTCCCCACCTGGGGGAAACTTGAGTTTAGGGGGCTTTCCCACAGCACAGTTTTGGGGGCAAATTTTTAAAAACGCTTCCAAATTAAACTGCCTTTTTTACCGCAAGTTTTTTTCCAGCTGTCTACAATTTTTCAGAAAAGTGTTTCAAATAATAATCAATGACTGTGTTTGAAAATCTTGTGGATTATAAGCCCCACTGATTTATTATGCACTTTCCAAACAGTTTTTGGTTTAAATTAAAAAAAAGCTTAGCTGGTTTAAAAAAGGCCCGGGTTTTAAATTTAAGTTTCAAATTTAAAAAATGCAACGAAAATGCATGTTGGGGAAAACAACCCCTTATTTAATCTAACAAAAAAAAGGAAAAACTAATTATTTTTTTTTACTTTTGCTCGGGGGCTTCTTGGACTTTAGATAAACATTTCCTTTTTGATTTCGAGTAAATTTTTGCAGCGTTTTGAAAATGGAGTTTATTTCGCTAAACACCCCAAAAAGCCCCGACCAAGAAGAGGAAAAGCATGCATGAATTTAAAAAAGTGGCAAGGGCAAAACCCCCATAAAAAAAGGCCCTGATGAAGTGCTTTTAAAAGGCATGAAAAAAAGTTGCCCCTTACTCTTTTGCCGAGTTTTGGGTTTCTCACAAGATTGGTCTTAACATTATTAGCACGTTTTCCCCACTCCACCAACCCACCCCACCAGGTCCCCTTTTGAGGATAAGCCCCAATTTATTTTACACGGGCCTTTACTCTTTTTTCTTTTCCCAAATGCGTTATTTTTTTTGCCAGTGGTGTTTTAGGGTGGAGAGTAGAGACTGGGCTAATGAAAGCATCTCTGCTTGCATGGGGTGGTTAAGGAAAATAAACAAAACATTCCAAAAGGTTGAAGGGTTAATTAGAAATATATCAAATGTTTCTTTGTACTGTTCAAGCACACAGACACTGCTAATCCTTATTAGTAAATAAAGAACCCAGTTTCAGCAGGCTGATGGGATAAGTGGGTATCAAGAATTTTCATACATCTATGAATCCTGTAAGCAGGGGGAGCATGCACTTGTTTAACTTATTTCACATTGTTTTATGGTGCTGATCAATTCTATTTTTCATTGTATGCATAGGGGAGTGTCTGTCTGTATTTTGATTCTGCACCCCACCCATAAAACCGGGGGTTTTTTTTAATCAAACAGAACTTTTTGGGGAGCCCGAAAGAACAAGAAGGTGGGTCTGTTTAAAAAGGGTTCATTTTGAATGGGGTCTTGCTGTTGTTGGGGGGGCTCTCCCGTTTCAAAAAAAATTGGGGACATTAAGATTGGCTTGCCGTTTTCTGACTGATGTGGCAAAAAAAGTGGCCATACCAAACTTTTAAAAAGGGATTTACTCCAAAAATGGCAAAACTTTTTGGCAGCGCAAATTTCTTGGGGGCGTTTACCCCAAATTCATAAGTTTAACCATTTGGAATATGTCCGACAAAATAAAAAAGTGCTTACCCCATGCCATTTTCAAGGGCGAGCTGAACACAATTTGGCACAGACCGTTTGGAAATTTTTTGGTGCATAAGCGATCCAAAACTTTTATAAATTTGGTTCAACATTTTCATTACTTGATAAATGCTATCTAAACAAACGGACATACCATGCCTAGTCTGAACGTTTTCAACATGTGCCTAATCAAGGGGTTTGGCCCTAA
>JAODAL010031099.1:0-48940 GCA_025379985.1 Phyllomedusa bahiana | reverse complement strand
AGAAAAAAAAAATATAAAGACAGAAAAAACAAAAAACTGAAATTAGAAAAAATTTTACCCAAATTTTAAAACTCTATAGTGAAACATGATGTCTTGTCTTTTGTTAAGGCCATGGGGAAAACGAGTATCCAACTGTACTATCCACCGTGCCTCTCGTGATAATAATTTCTTCCTGATATCCCCTCCTCTTTTGGGACTATGCACGATTTCAATTCCATTACATTGGAAAGACTCTACATTGCCTGCATGGCATTCCACGAAAAAAGAAGCAATGATGTAACTTTTCCTATACCAAGTAACTGAGGAGGGCGCAGCTTTGGGCACCGTGCCTCAGGCCAGGTATTTTCTGCATGGGAAGGGTTTCAGGGGGAATTTGCCTCATTTACCTTGGCACCAAAATACTTTTTTCTCTGCAACAGAAGTACAAAACCAGATAGGACGAAAACTTACAATCTTTTTATCCGCATTCAAAATAACTATCCATTGCTCTATATGACCTGTCTGGAAAAGTTCACCTGGACCAAAATATTTTGGAATGGGTTCGTCCCTCGGAATATAACCACTCATCAAAGCTTTTGTTCAGAGCTTCATCCACTTTGAAGTCCCTGATCCCTTAGAATTTGACACGGGAGTTTCACCTTGGTCAGAGTTCCGGTTCCCGAACTGGATGGTCTATGCGAAATAGTTGTTTTTCCTCTGGAAAGGATATTCCTCCCCTTGTCTTCACAATCTTCAGAAAGCTTCACTAGAATCTGGAATTCTCCATCGCAATGAGGAACTGACTGGGGGCATAGCCCCTGGCAACGTTTACACCCTCCTCATAGGAGAGAGACGGGCTCCTTCATCTCAGCATGGATCCCTGGACATCATCTTTAACCAATATCAGACCTTCCTGCTGAGATACTTCACCAGCAAGATGAGGAGAAGGACAGTGTTGGTGCTTGGATCTTCATAGCTGTCAGAAATGGGGATATCACAATCCCTGCAGATAAAGTGCTTATATTTGGGAGCTGCTTTGCTCACTTCTCTCGGGGGAACACCCCATTATAGTGTCACTGCAGGACATAGGTGAACTACTATAATACTGCTCCCATGTACAAGAATATAACTACTATAATCCCGCTCCCGATATACAAGAATATAACTACTATAATACTGTCTCCTATGTACAAGAATATAACTACTATAATACTGCCTCCTATGTACAAGAATATAACTACTATAATACTGCTCCTATGTACAAGAATATAACTACTATAATACTGCCCCTATGTACAAGAATATAACCACTATAATACTGCCCCATGTACAAGAATATAACTACTATAATACTGTCCCTATGTACAAGAATATAACTACTATAATACTGCTCCTATGTACAAGAATATAACTACTATAATACTGCCCCCTATGTACAAGAAAATAACTACTATAATACTGCTCCTATGTACAAGAATATAACTACTATAATACTGCTCCTATGTACAAGAATATAACTACTATAATACTGCCCCTATGTACAAGAATATAACTACTATAATACTGCCCCTATGTACAAGAATATAAATACTATAATACTGTCCCTATGTACAAGAATATAACTACTATAATACTGCTCCTATGTACAAGAATATAACTACTATAATACTGCTCCCTATGTACAAGAATATAACTACTATAATACTGCCTCCTATGTACAAGAATATACCTACTATAATACTGCCCCCTATGTACAAGAATATAACTACTATAATACTGCCCCTATGTACAAGAATATACATACTCTAATGCTGCTCCCTATGTACAAGAATATAACTATAATACTGCCCCCTATGTACAAGAATATAACTACTATAATACTGCTCCTATGTACAATAATATAACTGCTATAATACTGCCCCTATGTACAAGAATATAACTACTATAATACTACTCATATGTACAAGAATATAACTACTATAATACTTTCCATATGTACAAGAATATAACTACTATAATACTGTCTCCTATTTACAAGAATATAACTACTATAATACTGCTCCTATGTACAAAAATATAACTACTATAAAACTGCTCCTATGTACAGAATATAACTATAAACTATACTATAATACATAGCCCCTATGTACAAGAATATTACTACTATAATACTGCTCCTATGTACAAGAATATAACTACAATAATACTGATCCTAAGTACAAGAACATAACTACTATAATACTGTATAGAATATAACTACTATAATACTGCCCCTATGTAAAAGAATATAACTACTATAATACTGCCCCTATGTACAAGAATATAACTACTATAATACTGCCCCCTATGTACAAATATATAACTACTATAATACTGCCCCTATGTACAAGAATATAACTACTATAATACTGCCCTCTATGTACAAGAATATAACTACTGTAATACTGCTCCTATGTACAAGAATATAACTACTATAATACTGCCCCTTTGTGCACCAGGGTGTTTTTTCTCCTCACTCTCAATGTACTAATTTGGAGGAGACCCTCTTGGGCGGTGGGGGGGGGGGGTACTGTCTCTACAATGAGGGGGGTTGTAGTTCTGTGTATTGGTTGATACTGTGGGGTGTGTATGTGCAGTTTGGGGCCTTCCTTCTGGTGCCCGGCTGTGTGTATGGGGGACCCCTGCACCCTCCTCCGCTGTCTCTTCCTTGGGGGGGGTCTCTTCATCCAATATTGTGTGATAATGTTAATATTGATTGTGTTCTCCTCTTCCAGTGCCCAGCCGAGCCTGCAATGCAGAGAGTAGGGAGGGAGAGAGGGGGAGGAGAGGCGGAGAGCGTAGGGGGTGCAGAAGGTAAGGAATGATGGAGAAGACACAGGAGGGAGGGGGGAGAGGAGGCCGAGGTAACCCTGTGGACAAAGGAGAAGCATCATCAATATCCCTCACATGCAAACCACAGGGCGGAGACCCGGGGGCACGCTCGGCCAGGCACCGCGCACTGGGGGGCTAGAACTACAAGTCCCAGCAAGCTGTGACCATGTCTATAGGCAGCCTCCTCCCATAATGGGAGTATATGGAGATGCTGGAGCTCTCCGCTAAGTTTGGTGCTGGTCACCTAAAGTCCTGACTGTTTGAGAACTAATAGTCCCAGCATTCCCTGATGTTCACCCCTTGGAGGTTCCAACTCTAGACCTGATATTTTGATAATTCCTGGTGACTGGAGAACTAATAGTCCCAGCATTCTCTGACCTCTTTCCTCTTAGATCCTCCACCTGTAAGAACTGGCGGTGTCACCTGATCTAGTGCCACCCTGGATACTGGAGAACTAATAGTCCCAGCATGCCCTGACGTTCTCTTCCTGGTGGCTCCACCTGATCTAGTGCCACCCTGGATACTGGAGAACTAATAGTCCCAGCAAGCCCTGACGTTCTCTTCCTGGAGGCTCCACCTGATCTAGTGCTACCCTGGATACCGGAGAACTAATAGTCCCAGCAATCCCTGACGTTCTCTTCCTGGAGGCACCACCTGATCTAGTACCACCCTGGATACCGGAGAACTAATAGTCCAGCAATCCCTGACGTTCTCTTCCTGGAGGCTCCACCTGATCTAGTGCCACCCTGGATACTGGGGAACTAATAGTCCCAGCAAGCCCTGACGTTCTCTTCCTGGAGGCTCCACCTGATCTAGTGACACCCTGGATACCGGAGAACTAATAGTCCCAGCATGCCCTGACGTTCTCTTCCTGGAGGCACCACCTGATCTAGTGCCACCCTGGATACTGGAGAACTAATAGTCCCAGCATGCCCTGACGTTCTCTTCCTGGAGGCTCCACCTGATCTAGTGCCACCCGGGATACCGGAGAACTAATAGTCCCAGCATTCCCTGACGTTCTCTTCCTGGAGGCTCCACCTGATCTAGTGCCACCCTGGATACTGGTGAACTAATAGTCCCAGCCAGCCGTGACGTGCTCCTCCTGGAGGCTCCACCTGATCTAGTGCCACCCTGGATACCGGAGAACTAATAGTCCCAGCAAGCCCTGACGTTCTCTTCCTGGAGGCTCCACCTGATCTAGTACCACCCTGGATACTGGAGAACTAATAGTCCCAGCATGCCGTGTCGTGCTCCTCCTGGAGGCTCCACCTGATCTAGTGCCACCCTGGATACCGGAGAACTAATAGTCCCAGCAAGCCCTGACGTTCTCTTCCTGGAGGCACCACCTGGTCTAGTACCACCCGGGATACCGGAGAACTAATAGTCCCAGCATGCCCTGACATTCTCTTCCTGGAGGCACCACCTGATCTAGTACCACCCTGGATACCGGAGAACTAATAGTCCCAGCAATCCCTGACGTTCTCTTCCTGGAGGCACCACCTGATCTAGTGCCACCCTGGATACCGGAGAACTAATAGTCCCAGCAAGCCCTGACGTTCTCTTCCTGGAGGCACCACCTGATCTAGTAACACCCTGGATACCGGAGAACTAATAGTCCCAGCATGCCCTGACGTTCTCTTCCTGGAGGCTCCACCTGATCTAGTGACACCCTGGATACCGGAGAACTAATAGTCCCAGCATGCCCTGACGTTCTCTTCCTGGAGGCACCACCTGGTCTAGTACCACCCTGGTTACCGGAGAACTAATAGTCCCAGCAAGCCCTGACGTTCTCTTCCTGGAGGCTCCACCTGATCTAGTGCCACCCTGGATACCGGAGAACTAATAGTCCCAGCAAGCCCTGACGTTCTCTTCCTGGAGGCTCCACCTGATATAGTAACACCCTGGATAATGGAGAACTAATAGTCCCAGCATGCCCTGACGTTCTCTTCCTGGAGGCACCACCTGATCTAGTGCCACCCTGGATACCGGAGAACTAATAGTCCCAGCATGCCCTGACGTTCTCTTCCTGGAGGCTCCACCTGATCTAGTGCCACCCGGGATACCGGAGAACTAATAGTCCCAGCATTCCCTGACGTTCTCTTCCTGGAGGCACCACCTGATCTAGTGCCACCCTGGATACCGGAGAACTAATAGTCCCAGCATGCCCTGACGTTCTCTTCCTGGAGGCTCCACCTGATCTAGTGCCACCCTGGATAACGGAGAACTAATAGTCCCAGCATGCCCTGACGTTCTCTTCCTGGAGGCACCTCCTGGTCTAGTACCACCCTGGATACCGGAGAACTAATAGTCCCAGCATGCCCTGACGTTCTCTTCCTGGAGGCACCACCTGATCTAGTGCCACCCTGGATACCGGAGAACTAATAGTCCCAGCGTGCACTGACGTTCTCTTCCTGGAGGCACCACCTGATCTAGTACCACCCTGGATACCGGAGAACTAATAGTCCCAGCAAGCCCTGACGTTCTCTTCCTGGAGGCTCCACCTGATCTAGTAACACCCTGAATCAGTGTCGGACTGGGGTGACTAAGGCCCACAGGTGGATTTGGTTCTAGGGGCCCACCAGTTGTGCTGTTTTTGGGCCCACCGGTGGACTCTATTTTAGGGGCCCACCCTACAGCTACAGTTAATGACTGTGCCTGCCTTTTATACTCTGCCTATTGCTTTTTGCTTCTCTTTCTCTTTTTTGCCTCTTCTGAGGATGTATATGCAGTTAAAAAACAACTCCAGGTCTAACATGCTCAGGGCCCCACCGGGGGTTTCCCCTATTCCCCTGTGGGCCAGTCCGAGCCTGCCCTGAATACTGGAGAACTAATAGTCCCAGCATTCTTGGTGCTGATCCGCTGACACTGGGGCTATTCTCTAGAGAACCCTGCTGGTTTTTCTTTTCCTTCTGACCTGGTGCTGATCCAGAGCAATGCTGGTCATAAGTAGACTGAAAATACGAACTGGAGGACTACTACTCCCAGGATGTTGGGTAGCCTTGATGCTTTCTGCAGTTCCCCAGTACCTGGATGTCAGCCAGTTCTAAAGCTATTCCCATTAATGTCCCATTTATGTCCTGAAATTGAAGGACTACTACTCCCAGGATGTCCATGCTGCATAGTGTTAGTCTGAGGAGCTGAGGAGCTGAGGACCTGTCTACCAGTGCTGGTCCCATTAATATCCTTTACTTGAAGGACTACTACTCCCAGGATGTCCATGCTGCATAGTGTTAGTCTGAGGAGCTGAGGAGCTGAGGACCTGTCTACCAGTGCTGGTCCCATTAATATCCTTTACTTGAAGGACTACTACTCCCAGGATGTCCATGCTGCATAGTGTTAGTCTGAGGAGCTGAGGACCTGTTGCCAGTGTGGTCCCATAATGTCCTTTACTTGAAGGATACTATCCAGGATGTCCATGCTGCATAGTGTTAGTCTGAGGAGCTGAGGACCTGTTACCAGTGCTGGTCCCATTAATGTCCTTTACTTGAAGGATACTATCCAGGATGTCCATGCGCATAGGTTAGTCTGAGGAGCTGAGGACCTGTCTACCAGTGCTGTTCCAATTAATGTCCTTTACTTGAAGGACTACTACTCCCAGGATGTCCATGCTGCATAGTGTTAGTCTGAGGAGCTGAGGACCTGTCTGCCAGTGCTGGTCCCATTAATGTCCTTTACTTGAAGGACTACTACTCCCAGGATGTCCATGCTGCATAGTGTTAGTCTGAGGAGCTGAGGACCTGTCTACCAGTGCTGGTCCCATTAATGTCCTTTACTTGAAGGACTACTACTCCCAGGATGTCCATGCTGCATAGTGTTAGTCTGAGGAGCTGAGGACCTGTCTACCAGTGCTGGTCCCATTAATGTCCTTTACTTGAAGGACTATTGCTCCCAGGATATTGTGCAGTCATGCTGCTTCTTGCGGTTCCTAAAAACCTGGCTCTCCATTAGTTCTTGTGCTGAACCCATCAAGGTCCTGCAGTTGGAGGACTACCACTCCCAGGAATCCCATGCTCCATAGTATTTTTCTTAGAGAAGCTGTCCACCAGTTCATGTTCCCACCCATATCCTGCGGTTGGAGGACTGCTACTCCCAGCTTCCTATGCCCCATAGTGTTTCTCTGTTGGAGCTGTCCTCCAGTTCTGGTGCTGATCCTATTAATGTCCTGCAGTTGGAGGACTACTACTCTCAGGATATCCATGCTCCATAATGTTGATTTGATGGAGCTGGCCACCAGCACTTATGATGTTCCCACCCATATCCTGCGGTTAGAGAATTACTACTCCCATGAGGCCTATGCGCCATAGTGTTTCTCTGAGGGAGCTGTCCACCAGTAGTGGTGCCGATCCCATCCATATCCTTCAGTTGGGGCACTACTACTCCCAGGATGCCCATGCTTCATAGTGTTGAGTTGATCTGAGAGAGCTGTTCTTGTGCTGATCCCATCTTTATCCTGCAGTTGGAGGATAACTACTCCCAGGAAGCCCATGCTCCATAGTGTTTTTTTCTTAGAGAAGATATCCACCAGCTCTGGTGCTGATCCCATCCAAATCCTACAGTTGGAGAACTACTACTCCCAGGATATCCATGTTCCATAGTGTTGATATGAGGGAGCTTTCCAACAGTTCTGGTGCTGAACCCCTAAATATACTGCAGTTAAAGGACTACTACTCCCAGGATGGCTATGCTCCATAGTGCTTTTTCTGAAGGAGCTGTTCACCAGATCTAGTGCTGATCCCATTAATGTCCTTAAGTTGGAAGACTGCTACTCCCAGGATGCTATATCTCCAACGTTGATTTAAAGGGAAAAATTTAGTTTTTGTCCCCTCTTTTAAACCCGTGTTAGAGGAAAAACTAATTTTTTTTTTTTTTTTTTTTTTTTTTTTTTTTTTTTTTTTTTTTGTTTTTTTTTTTTTTTTTTTTTTTTTTTTTTTTTTTTTTTTTTTTTTCTTTTTTTTTTTTTTTTTTTTTTCTTTTTTTTTTTTTTTTTTTTTTGTTTTTTTTTTTTTTTTTTTTTTTTTTTTTTTTTTTTTTTTCTATTATGCTCCATAGCGTTGATCTAAGGGAACAGTTCTAGTTCTGATCCCATCTATAACCTGTAGTTAGAGGACTACTACTCCCAGGATGTCCATGCTGCATAGTGTTGATCTATAGGAGCTGTTCTAGTGCTTATCACATCTATATCCTGCAGTTGGAGGACTACTACTCCCAGATTTCCTACGCTCCATAGTGTTTCTCTGAAGGAGCTGTTCACCAGTTCTGGTGCTGATCCCATTAATGTCCAGCAGTTGGAGGACTACTACTCCCAGGATGTCCATGCTCCATAGTGTTGATCTAAGGGAGCTGTTCTAGTTCTGATCCCATCTATATCCTGCAGTTGGAGAACTACTACTCCCAGGATGTCCATGCTCCATAGTGTTGATCTAAGGGAGCTGTTCTAGTTCTGATCCCATCTATATCCTGCAGTTAGAGGACTACTACTCCCAGCTTCCTATGCTCCATAGTATTTCTCTGAGGGAGCTGTCCATCAGTTCTGGTGCTGATCCCATTAATGTCCAGCAGTTGGAGGACTACTACTCCCAGGATGCCCATGCTCCATAGTGTTTCTCTGAGGGAGCTGTCCACCAGTTCTGGTGCTGATCCCATTAATGTCCAGCAGTTGGAGGACTACTACTCCCAGGATGCCCATGCTCCATAGTGTTTCTCTGAGGGAGATGTCCAGCAGCTCTGGTGCTGATCCCATCAGTGTAGTGCAGTTGGAGGACTAATACTCCCATGATGCCCATGCTCCATAGTGTTTCTCTGAGGGAGCTGTCCACCAGTTCTGGTGCTGATCCCTTTAATTCCTGCAGTTGATGGACTACTACTCCCAGCTTCCTATGCTCCATAGTGTTGATCTAATAGAGCTGTTTTGGTGCTGATCCCATCAGTGTGCTGCAGTTGGAGGACTACTACTCCCAGCTACCTATGCTCCATAGTGTTTCTCTGAGGGAGCTGTCCACCAGTTCTGGTGCTGATTCTATCTATATCCTGCAGTTGGAGGACTACTACTCCCAGCTTCCTATGCTCCATAGTGTTTCTCTGAGGGAGCTGTCCACCAGTACTGGTGCTGATTCTATCTATATCCTGCAGTTGGAGGACTATTACTCCCAGCTTCCTATGCTCCACAGTGTTTCTCTGAGGGATCTGTCCAGCAGCTCTGGTGCTGATCCCATCTATATCCTGCAGTTGGAGGACTACTACCCCCAGGATGCCCGTGCTCCATAGTGTTTGAGGGATCTGTACAGCAGCTCTGGTGCTGATCCCATCTATATCCCGCAGTTGGATGACTACTAACCCCAGGATGCCCATGCTCCATAGTGTTTCTCTGAGGGATCTGTCCAGCAGCTCTGGTGCTGATCCCAACTATATCCTGCAGAAGGAGGACTACAACCCCCAGGATGACCGTGCTCCACAGTGTTTCTCTGAGGGATCTGTCCAGCAGCTCTGGTGCTGATCCCATCTATATCCTACAGTTGGAGGACTACTACCCCCAGGATGCCCGTGCTCCACAGTGTTTCTCTGAGGGATCTGTCCAGCAGCTCTGGTGCTTATCCCATCTATATCCTGCAGTTGAAGGACTACTACCCCCAGGATGCCCGTGCTCCATAGTGTTTGAGGGATCTGTCCAGCAGCTCTGGTGCTGATCCCATCTATATCATGCAGTTTGAGGACTACTACCCACAGGATGCCCATGCTCCATAGTGTTTCTCTGAGGGATCTGTCCAGCAGCTCTTGTGCTGAAGCCGCACATTATATAAATGTCAGTAATTAAGAGGCTGAACACTTTGCACTGGGGGCTGAGGCTCTGGTCTTGCTCCAACGTTTCGGGAAGCCCCCGGCTGCCCATAAAGGAAGCAGCAGCAGCTTTCTGCCTCAGTGCCCATCCTTTCTATGAGGGGCACGGGGAAAGGCTCTGCAGCCCCCGAGCCATGGCAGTGCTGATCTCTGAGCTGTAATAATAGGCGCAGCTCCCTTTATTTACAGATAATAGCGCCTCGGGGGCCTGGCGGGAGGATTGGGGAGGGTGGGGTGTTCTAACGATGCATCTCCATCCATCCATAATAAGAACAATGACTATTATATACAAATTGGCCACCTAAGACTCCGCAAAGGGTTAACGTCAACACCCCTGCCCCTATGGGGGACAAGATTTTGTCTGGGTCCCATCTGGCCACACGTTTCCTGTTCCCTCCCCCCCACCATTGCCTCTCCCCCCTCCTAAAACTCATTGATTCTGCTCTTGGGTAAAGGATCACCTTCAGCTGTCAGACCCCACATAGCAGCACCCTGCAGGACTGGACCCAGACACCCCCTTTAAATCCCTCCCCCCCCCATACCCCTCAGCATCTTAGCACCACAACCGTGGGAGAGGGAGGGGGGCTTCATCTTGTAGGTGGGAGAGCGAGCTGCACCTTTCCCATAAGACACAAGGAGGTGTATGTTTGCCTGAGCCGCGCAGCATCCTTAAGCAGACTGCACAGCCAGGGACCAGATCTGCTCCATCTCCCTGGATACACAGAGTCTGCAAGAAGAGCCCTGTCTGGGGTAGATCTGCAGGGCAAGGATGCGGGCTCTGGACGCCGTCGCCTCCGTCATCGCATTGCTCCTGGCTGCTGTACGAGGTGAGCTGCATGGCTGCTGCAGTGATGTATAGGGGAAGACGTATAGGGGGGGGGGGAAGCGGAATATCCGCAGATGGAAACCATCAATAGGCTGGGACCTGGGTGGAGGAGACGGGATCCATATTAAGGGGGAGGCATGGGTTAAAAAAAACCAAAAAAAAAAACCAGATAGATGAGAGGAGATGGGGAGTCGGGGGCAGCTGTCGGGCTAGGGGGGCATTGAAGGGGCATTATAGGGGCATATAGGAGCCGGAGGCATTGATGGGGCATCATAGGGGCATATAGGACCCGGGGGCATTGAAGGGGCATCATAGGGGCATATAGGACCCGGGGGCATTGATGGGGCATTATAGGGGCATATAGGACCCGGGGGCATTGATGGGGCATTATATGGGCATATAAGACCCGGGGGCATTGATGGGGCATTATATGGGCATATAAGACCCGGGGGCATTGATGGGGCATTATATGGGCATATAAGACCCGGGGGCATTGATGGGGCATTATATGGGCATATAAGACCCGGGGGCATTGATGGGGCATTATAGGGGCCCGGCAAATGCCTGTGATGCTCGCAACATAGATTGAAAAAAAGGGCCGGTGTCTTCTATTGTCTGCTGTGTGCGTTCCGCTGCACGCTCGTTTCACGCCGGATTGATGGAGGAGACATTAACGCGTTAGAGAACATACAGAGCCGGAGGGGTCGGTGGGCTGATATATATACGGGGGCGCCTATAGAAGGCTGGTGCAGGAGGGGGGCAGGCCTGAGCATGGAGAGGAGAGGGTTAACTGCGGCTGGGCAGACGGTGTAACGTGCCCGTCTCACTTGTCCCGTCTCCCAGGAGTTGGGTTATCTTCCATGTTTTGGGTGTGTGTGTGTGTGTGGAGGGGGGTGATTAATCAGGGTCATTCCGAATCTGTCACCTCAATCACATCCTTATTGCTCAGTCATGTTCTCGCCTCCACCCTCCATTATCCCACCCACCCTTCTCCGTGTCATTTATTATATTATATTACGTTATATTGTGTTGTATTAGAGGATATTAGGCGCCGTGTGTGCCCACCGAGATAAACGGGGGAGGATTTAGGATGCACGTCCCCTGCAGACATAGTATAGGCCCAATCTGGGTTTAAAGGGCATTTTCCCCTCAAATCGGACCCAACACCCCCAGTATATTCATAAGTCCTTGAGTCATCCTCTTTTGGAAAGATGTTAAAAATTCTATCTGGTTGTGGGAAAGCTGGGTGACAGCCAATATGGCCACCGGTACAGGTCTGCGGTGGACCGTTGCTTAGCTGTCATGGATATGGGGGACACTTGGTAAATAGGGCTGGACTCGTCCCCATCAGCGCCAGGTTCTGACATGTGGGGACCCCTCCATACTCTGGTAACCAAGGTCGCCACCTTCAAGATGGCAGTGCCCTCACGTCATAGGTAACAGACACTTGTTGCTGTGTAACTTGAAATTCATTGGCCCCAGTGTGAAATAGGGCCCCCGGCTACTATGTGCTAATATGGGTCCCTCAGGCAGCAGGGCCCGGGCGTAGAGACCCCTGCTATGGAGACTTCATCAAAGTGGAGGAGGTCGGGAAGGTTGCCCATAGCAACCAATCAGATGGCAGCTCTCCATGGAGGTTAGAAAATGAAATCTGCAATGTAATTGGTTGCTATGGTCAACTACTGCATGGCATTAATCTGAAAGTAGAAGTGTGGGAGGAGTTTCCCCACAGGAACCAATCAGATTCATGCTTAGAGTTACCCACTGCAGGATAGAAAATGAAACCTGTAATGTGATTGGTTGCTAGGGACAACTACTATGTTTAATTCATATCAAAGTAGATGAGTGGGAGGAGTTTCCCCATAGCAACCAACCAGATTCCAGCTTACATTTACCCACTGCAGGTTGGAAAATGAAAATGGAAAATGTGATTGGTTGCTATGAAAAACTAAAGTAGAGGAGTGGGAGGAGTTTCTCCATATCAACCAATCAGATTCAAGCTTATATTTACCCACTGCAGGTTAGAAAATGAAAGCTGCAATGTGATTGGTTGCTATGTTTGATTTAAGTCAAAGTGGGAGGGGCTTTTTTTTAGTAGCAACCAATCAAATTTTGGTTCATAGTCTCCAACTGCAGGTAGGAAAATGAAAGCTGCAATGTGATTGGTTGCTATGAAAAACTGAAGCAGAGGAACGGGAGGAGTTTCCCCATAGCAACCAATCAGATTCCAGCTTACATGTACCCACCGCAGGTTAGAAAATGAAAGCTGCAATGTGATTGGTTGCTATGAAAAACTGAAGCAGAGGAGTGGGAGGAGTTTCCCCATAACAACCAATCAGATTCCAGCTCACATTTACCCAGTGCAGGTTAACAAATGAAAGCTGCAATGTGATTGGTTGCTATTTTTAATTTAAATCAAAGCAGAGGAGTGGGAGGAGCTTTTTTTTAGTAGCAACCAATCAAATATTGGTTCATAGTCTCCCACTGCAGGTAGGAAAATTAAAGCTGCAATGTGATTTGGGCAACCACTAAGCTGTATTTATACCTAAGTGTGGGAGGAGTTTTCCAGCAGCAACCAATCAGATTCTAGTTTACATTCTCCCAATGCAGGTTAGAAAAAGAAAGTCGAAAAATGATTGGTTGCCAAGGGCAAGTGCTGTGTTGAATGAACATCAAAGTCGCAGTTGCCATGTGATTGGTTGCTATGAGCAACCACGGCGCTATATTTATATTGAAGTGTGGGATTTTTCCAACAGTAACCAATCAGATTTTAGTTTATTTTCTCCCAAGTAGTTTTTTGGTCGGTTGCTATGGGCGACACCTGCACTGTTGCTGCGTGCCCTAGGTCCGGTATGCTTATGATGGAGTCACGGTGTTTCCCTCTTCCTCCCTCAGGACTGCCCCTACTGGACGATGAAGCCACAGAAGCCCCAGATCTGCTGCACACGCCTCCCCCTGGACGCTCGGACCCCGTGTCCCTGGAGCAGCTGGTCCACCAGGCCGTCATGAAGAAGGACTTTCTGGGACAGGACGGCTTCTTCACGGGTGAGAGTGCATGAATCGAATGAGTGTAAGGGGATGTGTCGGTATCATGGGGCGCAGATGGCGGGCAGCGACTGTTCTGGCGCCATTAGGACATACACTGTACGCCATGCCGCCGCCATTGCAGTCAGGTCTCTCTGCCGTTACACTGATAAACCGTTCTGGACTGTCGGATGGCGGAGTAGTGGACGGTTGCTGTGTATCATAACCTAGGTGTCATGGCTGACAGCTTTTATCATGGGAGTCAATGCTCTATACTGCAATGAGCCCAAAAAAATGGCCGCCCGCGGTGATTGTAGATGACGTAGGTTATATCTGGGCCTATCTGGCTCTTATGCTGCACTAGTGCTGCTCCCCCATCCAGTATATGTGTGTTGGCTCCAGTAGTGCAGGTCAGGCAGGTCCTCCCCAGCAGAATGTGGCCCCTGACCAGCTGCCGGCACTGGATGTAATGGGGTCTGTCCAGGAGGTTATGTCTATGCAGCCTGCGGATCTGAGCTGACTATGCAGAATGCTTTGTGATCTTGTACATGATGTGTCATGCTCCACACACAGCCAGAGCTGCATTCACAATTCTTTTTCTACAGTCAACTCCAGAGCTGCATTCACAGTTCTTATACACCATTCATCTATAGGCAGCGTTGGACTGTGGTGCCTGGGGCCCAACAGTGGAGCTGATTCTTGGGGCCCATCAGTGGAATTGATTCTTGGGCCCCATCAGTGGGATTAACTCTTGGGGCCCACCAGTTGAGATGATTCTTGGGGCCCACCAGTGGAGTTGATTCCTGGGGCCACCAGTGGAGATGACTCTTGGGCCCACCGGTGGAGATGATTCGTGGGACCCACCAGTGGAGATGATTCTTGGGGCCACCAGTGGATGGATACTTGGGGCCCACCACTGGATGGATGCTTGGGGCCACCAGTGGAGTTGATTCTTGGGGCCACCAGTGGAGTTGATTCTTGGGGTCCACCAGTGGAGTTGATTCTTGTGCCCCACCAGTAGAGTTGATTCTTGGGGCCACCAGTGGGGATGGTTCTTGGATCCACCAGTGGAGTTGATTCTTGGGGCCACCAGTGGAGTTGATTCTTGGGGCCCCAGTAGAGTTGATTCTTGGTTCCCACCAGTGGAGATGATTCTTGGCTCCCACCAGTGGAGATGATTCTTGAGGCCACCAGTGGATGGATACTTGGGCCCACCAGTGGTTGGATACTTGGGGCCACCTGTGGAGTTGATTCTTGGGGCCCACTTTTGTTATTAAGGCTTGGGGGCTATCAGTGGAGTTGATTGTAGGGGCCCACCAGGGAAGATGATTCCTGGAGTCCACCAGAGAATTTGATTCTTGGGCCTCACAAGAAAAGCTGGTTCTTCGTTGCCCACTTGTGGAGTTGATTCTTGGGGCCACCAGTGGTGTTGTTTCTTGGGCCCACCAGTGGAGTTGATTCTTGGGGCCCACCAGTGGAGTTGATTCTTGGGGTCCACCAGTGGAGTTGATTCTTGGGGTCCACCAGTGGAGTTGATTCTTGGGGTCCACCAGTGGAGTTGATTCTTGTGCCCCACCAGTAGAGTTGATTCTTGGGGCCACCAGTGGGGATGGTTCTTGGATCCACCAGTGGAGTTGATTCTTGGGGCCACCAGTGGAGTTGATTCTTGGTTCCCACAAGTAGAGATGATTGTTGGTACCCCCCAGTAGGGTTGATAATTGTGGCCACCAGTGGAGTTGATTATTGGGCCCCACCAATAGAGTTGATTCTTGGGGTCCACCAGTGGAGATGATTCTTGGGGCTCACCAGTGGAGCTGATTCTTAGGGTCCACCTTCAATGTTGATTCTTGGGTCCCACAAGTAAAGTTGGTTCTTGGTTGCTCAACAGTGAAGTTGATTCTTGGGGCCACCAGTGGAGATGATTCTTTGTGCCCCCCAGTGGTGTTGATTATAAGGGGCCCAACAGTGGAGTTGATTCTTGGGGCCCACCATTGGAGTTGATTCTTGGGGCCACTATTGGAGTTGATTCTTTGGGCCTACCAGTGGAGATGATTCTTGGGGCCCTACAGTGGAGATGATTCTTGTGGCCACCAGTGGAGTTGATTCTTGTGGCCCACCAGTGGAGTTGTTTCTTGGGGCCCACCAGTGGAGTTGATTCTTGGGGCCCACCAGTGGAGATGATTATTTGAGCCCACCAGTGGAGATGATTCTTGGGGCCACCAGTGGAGTTGATTTCTGGGCCCTCACCAGTGCAGTTGATTCTTAGGTCCACCAGTGGAGTTGATTCTTGGGGCCCACCTTTGTTATTAATGCTTGGGAGGCTATCAGTGGAGTTGATTGTAGGGGTCCACCAGTGGAGATGATTATTGGAGCCCACCAGTGGAGATAATTCTTGGGCCCACCAGGGGTAATTATTCTTGGTTGCCCACCAGTGGAGCTGTTTCTTGTTTGCCCACCAGTGGAGTTGATTATTGGGGCCATCAATGGAGCTGATTCTTAGGGTCCACCTTCGTTGTTGATTCTTGGGGGCCAACAATGGAGATGATTCTTGGGGCCCACCTTTGTTATTAATGCTTGGGGGCTATCAGTGGAGTTGATTGCAGGGGCCCACCAGGGAAGATGATTCTTGGAGTCTCTCAGGGAATTTTATTCCTGTGTCCCACAAGTAAAGTTGTTTTTTGTTTGCCCACCAGTGGAGTTGATTCTTGAGGCCACCAGTGGAACTGATTCTTGGACCCCACCAGTGGAGCTGATTCTTGGGCCCTCCATTGGAGCTGATTCTTGGGCCCACCAGTGGAGATGATTCTTGGGTCCACCAGCAGAGTTGATTCTTGGGGCCCACCAGTGGAGATGATTCTTGGGGCCCACCAGTGGAGTTGATTCTTGGGGCCCACCAGTGGATTTGATTCTTGGGGCCCACCAGTGGAGTTGATTCTTGGGGCCCACCAGTGGAATTGATTCTTGGGGTCCACCAGCAGAGTTGATTCTTGGGGCCACCAGTGGAATTGATTCTTGGGGTCCACCAGTGGAGTTGATTCTTGGACCCACCAGTGGAGTTGATTCTTGGGGCCCACCAGCAGAGTTGATTCTTGGGGCCACCAGCAGAGTTGATTCTTGGGGACACCAGAGGAGATGATTCTTGGGGCCACCAGTGGAGTTGATTATTGGGGCCACCAGTGGAGTTGATTCTTGGGGCCACCAGAGGTGTTGATTCTTGGGGACACCAGAGGAGTTGATTCTTGGGGACACCAGAGGAGTTGATTCTCTTTGGTCCACCTGAGGAGTTGAATCTTGGGGACACCAGAGAAGTTGATTCTCTTGGGGCCACCAGAAGAGTTGATTATTGGGGCCACCAGTGGAGTTGATTCTTGGGGCCACCAGCAGAGTTGATTCTTGGGGACACCAGAGGAGATGATTCTTGGGGCCACCAGTGGAGTTGATTATTGGGGCCACCAGTGGAGTTGATTCTTGGGGCCACCAGCAGAGTTGATTCATGGGGCCACCAGTGGAGATGATTCTTGGGGCTTCCACCAGAGGAGATGATTCTTGGGGCCACCAGTGAAGTTGATTATTGGGGACCACCAGTGGATTTGATTCTTGAGGCCACCAGTGGAGCTGATTCTTAGCGTCCACCTTGGATGTTGATGCTTGGGGCCACCAGTGGTGTTCATTCTTGGAGCCCACCTTACAGCTACTGCTTTTACTACACATCACTCGTGAACTCTCCTTCTTGCTTTCTGACTCTCTTCCTCATCCTTTCTCCCTTAAAAACAGCCTCAGCCTGCCATGCACAGGGGCCCATCATGCCCATAGGCACACCATGGGTTTCCCCTGCGCCGAACATGTCTATAGGGCCACATTCAATTGTTATTCTTCTGTAGCCCTTAGAGCTGCATTCATAATTTCCATTCTCCAGTCAGCTTCAGAGCTGCATTCACAATTTTAAAATCCAGTCACCTCCAGAGCTGAAATCACAATTTTTATATTCCACTCACCTCTAAAGCTGCATTCAGCACGCATATCCTTCAATCATTTCCAGAGTCGCATTCACAGTTATCAATGTCCACTTATTTATAGAGCCTCATTCACAGAAGTTATTCCCCAGTCACCTTCAGAGCTGCAATCACAATGTTATACTCCATTTACTTCTAGAGCAGTATTCACAAGTCATATTCTCCACCAACCTTCAGAGCTGCATTCACAGGTCTCAAACATCACTTACTTTCTGAGCTAAATTTACAATTCTTATTCATCAGCCACCCGCAGAGCTGCATTCACAATTTATGACTCTATTTACCTCCAGAGCTGCATTCACAATTTATGACTCTATTTACCTCCAGAGCTGCATTCACAAATTATGACTTTATTTACCTCCAGAGCTGCATTCACAATGTATGACTCTATTTACCTCCAGAGCTGCATTCACAATGTATGACTCTATTTACCTCCAAAGCTGCATTCACAATGTATGACTCTATTTACCTCCAGAGCTGCATTCACAATGCTTTTTAAAAAAAAATAATTTCCAGAGTCACGTTCAAAGTTCTCATTGTTCACTCATTTATAGAGTCGCATTCACACTTATTCTCCAGTCACCTCCAGAGCTGCATTCATAATATTCACACTCTACTTCTTTATAGAGCCACCTTCACACTTCTTATTCTCCAGTCACCTCCAGAGCTGCATTCATAATTTTTATTAAACCGTGATCTCCAGAGCTAAAGTTACAATTTTTATACTCCATTTACCTATAGAGCTGTATTCACAAGTCATATTTTCCAGTTACTTCTAGAGCTGCATTCACAAGTCTCACCTCCAGAGCTGCATTCAGATTTCAGATTCTCCAATTGCCTCCAGAGCTGTATTCACAGAACTCACACTCCACTTACTTAAAGAGCCACATTTACTCCTCATATTCCCCGGTCACCTCCAAAGCTGCATTGAGATTTCATATTCTCCAATTGCCTACAGATCTACATTTAAAATTCATATATTCCAACTACTTCCAGAGCTGCATTCGGAATTCAGATTCTCCAATTGCCTCCAGAGCTGCATTCACAGAGCTCACACTCCACTCACTTAAAGAGCCACATTTACTGTTCATATTCTCCATTTGCCTCCAGAGCTGCATTCATCTCACTTTCTGCTTGCTGTCGGTACAGGGTGTGCCCTGCAGGAGGTATGGGGCATGTGTAGCAGTGTTATTTTGGGGCGCACAGCATACAGTGGGGCGCACACATTGATATGCTTTATACTGGCAGCGGCTGACTGTACTCAGCTTTGGATGTGACTTAGTTTATTGTAACACGTTTGTCATAACCTCAACGTCAAGTAACAGAGAGCGAGATGAACAATGTAGAAGGTTGTGCAGAATAAGAGAGCAGCTCTGGAAGATATTGGAATAGGAGAGTTTGGAAAGTTCGATTCCTGCACGCGTGAAAGTTGGATTATAAAATTAAGATGAGCAGGCTTTAGGTGCCTACCCCCCCCCCCCCCCACCCCCCCCCCCACCCCCCCACCCCCGCCACAATTGTTCTGAATGGAGTATAGAAGAATGAGAAGCAGGCTCTGTAGTCTAGGAGAATAGGTAAATGAATATGCAGTTTGGTTGGAATGGAGATAGGACTGGGGAATGCGCTGGGGGGACATAATAAAACTTAGTATCTCAGGATCAGTTCACACCGCTGTAGTGTAAAAGTGGAATAATCCCCGTACATTGGGTCTGGTGAATTTTTGCAACTTTGATGTTTAGACAAATGTACTGTGTGTGTGGGCGGGGTCATCAGGACTCTCACTGACTCTCTTAGGAGTCCTGTCAGGATTCTATCTACTTTTTACCCAGAAATCATATAACCCTATATATCACAGAGCTCAGCTTCTCTCCTCTATCATATAACCCTATATATCAGGCACTGAAGCGCAATGCCCCTCTCCTCTATCATAGTAACCCCTAATATATCACAGTGCTTCAGTCTTCTCTCCCTCAATCATATAACCTATTAATCACTCAGAGCTCAGATCGCTCTCACTCGCACCTCTTATCATATAAACTATATTTAACAGTTGCTCAGATCCTCTCCATCTATATATATAAACCTAATATATCACAGAGTCAGATTCTTCACTCTATCATATAACACCTATATATCACAGAGACTCAGCTCTCCTGTTCCTCTATCATAAAACCCTTATATATCACGGAGCTCAGCTCCTTCCTCTATGTAATTATAACCGTATCTTTCCTACAGGAGATCAGCTTTCTCTCCTCTATCATATAGAACTTTATATCACAGACGAGCTCAGACTTCTTCTCCTCTATAATATAATCCCTCTTATCATACAGGATCAGCTTCTCTCCTCTAATCATATAAACATATATCTCACTCGAGCTCAGAACTTCTCTCCTCTATCATATATACCCATTATATGATCACAGAGCTTTGCTTCTCTCCTCTATCATATAACCCTATTATCACAGAAGGCTCAGCTCCTACGCTCTATGTCATTAAAAACCCTATATATAACAGAGGCTCAGCTCCTTCCTCATATCAATATAACTCATATATATCTATCAGTGATCAGACTTCTATCCTCTGTAATTATATAACCCTATATATCACAGAAGCTCAGCATTCTTCATCGTATCATATAACCCTATATATTCACAGAGCTCTTTGCTTCTCTCACTCTATTCATATAAACCTTTATCTACTACTCAGAGCTCAACTTATCTCCTCTATCATATAACCCTTATATATCACGGCTTTGCTTCTCTCTCTATATATGATACCCAATATGATCTCAGAGCTTTCAGTTCCTCTCTGCTATCATATTAACCCTATATATATCGCAGAGCGCTCAGCTCCTCTTCTCTCTATCATATAACCGCTATATATCTGCAGAGGCTCAGCTCCTCATCCTCTGATCATATAACCCATATAATATCGCAGAGTCAGACCTTCCTTCTATCATAGAATAACCCATATATATCTCAAAGCTCCTCTCCTCTATCCTATAACCTATATTTTCCAAAAGTTCACGCCATCCTGTATTCTCTATACATATAACACATATATAATCAGCAGAGCTCATTTCTACCTGTATAAATAAACCCTATATATCGATACCGAGACTCTGCTGTGCTGCCTCTCTTATCTAAGCTCTCCTATTATGAAGCTCAGCACCTCTCCTCTTCATATTAACCCTCTTATATCCAGAGCAGATCAGATCCTCTCTCTCTATCGATTCATAAACCCTATAAGATCACTAGACGCTCAGCTTCTGCTCCTCTATAATATACCCTATATATCACAGAGCCAGCATCTGTCACTCTATCAATATAGCCCTATATATCACTAGAGCATCAGCCTGACCTCTCCAATCTAATAATTATAACCACTATTTATCATACAATGATCCTCTACCCGTCTTGTCATGAATTAACCCTATAATATCATAGAGCTCAGGTCCTCTCCTCTAAGATCATATATCCCTATATATCACAGGCTAGCTCCTACTCCTCTTTAATCATATAATCTAATATATCACAGAGTCTCAAGGTACATCTCTCTCTATCTATTAAACCCTGATATAATCACATAGATGTCAGCATTCTCTCCTGATCAATAGTAAACCCTGATCTGTCAGAAGCTCAGCTCCTTGCTCCCACTATATCATATAACCTATATATCACAGAGCTCAGCTCCTCATCTCTATCATATTACACTATATATCACAGATGCTCTCAGACTCTGCTCTCTATCATATTAATACCCTGATTATATCACAAGAGCTCGCAGCTGCTGGTGCGTGGCGCGCTATCATATACCCTCCTATATATCACAAAGTCAGACTCTCGTCCATCGTTTTCATATAACTCCTATGTATATCACAGAGCTCAGCTCCTCTCCTCATATCATATAGATACCCTATATATCACAGAGCTCAGCTTCTCTCCTCTATATTATAACCCTTATATATCACAGAGCTCTGATCTCTCCCTTAATCATATAAGCATATTTTTCGACAGAGCTCAGCTCTCTTCTCCTCTAAGTCATATAACACTATATATCACAGCTTAGATATCTCCTCTATCAATATATCCCTATATATCACAGAGCTTCGCTGCTTCTCTCCTCTATCATATATACCCTTATATATCAAAGAGAGTCTGCTCCTTCTCCTCTATACATATTAAACCCTATATCTACAGAGCTACAGATTCCCTCCTCTATTCATGTATAACCATATATATCACAGAGCTCATACTTCTACTCCTCTATCATATTACACACTATAGTATCATATGTGCTCGAGCGCCTCCTCCTCTATCTTATATCCCTAGTAGTATCAAGAGCATTCAGGCTTCTCCGCCTTATCATTTAACCCTATATTATTACCAGAGATCTGCTCCTCTCCATCTATCATATAAACCCTATATATCACAGAGCTCAGCTCTCTCCTCTATTTCAATAATAACCCTGAGTAATTTCGCAGTAGCTCAGCTTCTCCCATTGTTTCATATAAGCCTATTAACACAGAGTTAGTCACTCTGCTTCTATCAGTTATGAATCCTAATATATTCACAGAGCTCAGCTTCCACTCCACTATCGATATATAACTCTTTTATACCACAGTGCTCGCTCCTCTATCATATAGAACCCTATATATTCCACAGAGCTCAGCTCCTTCTATCATAATAACCTATATATTCACAAAAAACTCAGCATCCTCTATCATATAGAACCCTATATATCAACATGAGCTCTGCTATCCTCGCATCTATCATTAACCCTGTATATATCACAGAGTCAGATCCTGCTCCTCAGATCATATAACCCCGATATATTATCCACAGAGCTCAGCTCCTCTCCTCTATCGTATAAACCCTATATATCGCAGAAGCTCAGCTTCCTCTCACTCTATCATATAACCTGTTATTTCACTGAGCTCAGCTCCACTTCCTTATCGATATAAATTCACCTATATATCGACGAGCTGTCAGCTTTTTTTCTTTTTTACCCTCACTCTATCATATTAACTCTTAATATATCACAGAGCTCAGTCACTCTCCTCTATCATTAACCCTATATATCACTTGAGCTCAAGCTCCTCTATCATATAAACCCATATATATCACAGAGCTCAGCTCCGCTGCTAAGCATGATAACCAGCAATATTATTTCACAAAGCTAGACTCACGCTAATCATATAACCCCTATACTATCACAGGAGTTCAGCTTCTCTCTGCTATTATATTACCTAAATATCTCACAAGAGTCAGCTCCTCTCTGTTATCATATAAACCCTAGTATATCTCACAGAGCTCAGCTCTCCTCTCCTTCTATCATATAATATCCTGATATATCACAGAGCTCAGATTCCCTCATCTATCATATCAACCTTATATAACAGCTCAGAGCTCAGTCCTCTCCTCTATTACCATGTATAAACCCATAAATTAAATCACAGAGCTCAGCGTTTCTCTCCTGCTATCATATATAACCCTTATATCAACAGAGCTCAGCTTACTCTCTGTATCATATAAACCTATATATCAACAAGAGCTAGCACCTCTCTTATGTGTCATATAACCCTATATATCACTCAGGAGCTCTAGGCTTCTCTCCCTCCTAATCATTTAACCCTATATGTATCACAGAGTCAGCTGACGCCTACCTCTATCATGTAACCCATGTCGTATATCTACAGAGCTCTGCTACACTCTCATCTATCATTATAACCACAACCCTCCCCCTCACCCCCTATGATATATCAACTCGAGAAGCTTAGCTTCTTCACTGTATTCATTATAACCATTGTATAATATGCTGGCTCTGCTTCTCTCCTCATCAGTATAACCCTAATATAGTTACCAGAGACATCAGCTAGCTCTCTCTCTATCTCATATAATGAAAACATAAAAAAAAAAAAAAAAAAAAACCCCCCTATATATCAACATAGGCTCAGCTTCATCTCTCAATTTCATATACCCTATATATGCAACAGAGCTCAGACATCATATCTCATATATCATGTAACCCTATATATCAAGAAGCTTCAGCTCCCACTCCTCTATACATATATAACACCACTTATTCTATCTCACAGAGCTCAGCTACTCTCCTCTATCATATAAAACCCTTATATATCACAGAGCTCAGCGTCCTGCTCCCTCGTATCATATAATCAATATATATCACAGAGCTCGAGATCTCCTCTCCTCGTATATATAACATTTTATACACAGTGCTCAAGAATTCTCTCCTCTATACATATACACCCTATATAATCACAGAGGTCAGCTTCTCTCCTTACAATCATATAACCCTATTTATCAGGAGCTCAGCTCCTAACTCCTATATCTAATAACCTATATATCACAGAGACTCAGCTCCTCTCGCACTCTAAATATATAAACCTCTCTGTATAGATCACGTGCAGCTCAGTCCTCTCCTCTATGTCAATATAATCCCTATATTTTCACAGAGCTCCAGCTCCTACTCCTCTATCGCATATAACCCGCTATATAGTGTCTTCAGAGCTCAGCTTCTCTCCATCTATCATATATCCCTATATACATACAAAGAGCTAAGTCTCTCCTCTATCATATAACCCCCATATATATCAACAGAGCTCAGATCCTTCTCCTCTTATCATATAATCCCTATATATCACAGAGCTCAGCTCCTCTCCTCTATCATATAACCCGATATATTCACAGCGAGCTAGCTCCTCTTCCTACTGTATATCATATAACCCTGATATATCACAAAGTCTCCGTCTCCTCTATCATACTAACCCTTTATATCACAGAAGCTCAGAACTTCTCTCCTCTATCATATAACGCCCTATATATCACAGAGCTCTGCTTGCTGTTCCTCTCTCATATATAACCCTATATATGAAAAGAGCTCAGCCTGCTATCTCTCTATTCAGATAAGCCCTATATATCAACAGAGTCACTCCTCTCCGCGTTTCATTTAACCCTATGTATCACAGAGCTCAGCATACCTACTATGCTCTATCATATAAAACCCTATATATCAGAGAGCTCAGCTTCTGTCCTCTTATCAATATAAACCATATATTTCAGACAGAGCTCAGCTCCTCTCCTCTATCATATAGACCCTTTATATCACAGAGCTCAGCTCCTCTTATCTATACAGTATAGAACCCTTTATTTCACAGAGCTCAGCTTCTACTCCGTTATCATATGTAACCACTATATATCTCACAGAGGTCAGCTCTACTTCTCACTATCTATCATATAACAAGTATATATCAGACAGAGCTCTGCTTCTGTCTACCTCTATTCCATGATAACCCTATATTCACAGAGCTCAGCTTCTCTCCTCTGTATCTATATAACACCATATATATCACAGAGCTCAGCTCTCTCCTCTATCCATCATAACCTATAATTATCACAGAGCTCAGCCCTGCCCCCCCCCCCGCCCCCTCTAGTCATATACACCTATATATCACAGCGTCAGCTCTCCTCTCCTCTATCATATAAACCTTATATATCACAGAGCTCAGCTCCTCTATCTCTATAATAACCCGTATTATCAAGAGCCTCAGGCTCGGTCTATAATATACCCTATATATAAACAGAGCTCAGCTTCCCCTCCTCTAGCACGCATATACCATATATATGACAGTGCTCAGCGCTTTCGTCTATTACTTCTGCTCAGACAGGACAGTTTTAAACCACGCATGGCGTTAACCTCGCGCTAACCCCTGGATGATCTGATGGACTCGTATGTAATTATACCGGTAGGGGACATCGTTCCGGCTCATTTGCTGAGCTCACTTTAAACACAGCAGGTAACAACTCATTATCAAGGCAGCTGGAGGTCTCCAAGGCTGCCATGTTGCTACTACTATTACAACCTGTCATCAGAGAGCCATATTTGCACACCTTTCCGCAATATATTTATTGCAGAACAGTATTCAAGTTATTGTGCCCAATAGTGCGTACAGATGGTACTATGGGAGGTTACAAAGTACGTCGTAAATAGAACATAATATTATAAAGTTTTAAATGTAAAAAAATAAAAAGTTGAAACCGCCTTGCTTTTGCTATTCTGCAAATAAAAAAAAATGTAGAAGAAAAAATTTAATCTATTAAAATATAACATTGTTTTTCCCATATGGTGAACACCGTAAAAACAAAATATTTCCAATTCCCAAAAACTGGAACAATAAGTCTCCTGCACCTGTAAATGACACCAATAAAAGCGACTTTCCGGACCCCAAGGATCGGAGACCTCACTCAGGCCAATGAGTGGGAAAAAATCCAAAAAAGCTTATTGGTGGCAGAAAATGGCGGCTGCGGCGCAAGTGTAGGAAATTGAGAACGTTTGGAATTTTTTTACAATATTAAAACAGAACAAAAATCCAACGTATTTGGTTCACCGAGACTGGTTACCGACTCTGCTGGGATAAGGTAAACGTCTCATTTATACCAGAGCGTGAACGCTATCAAAACAAAACCCTGCAAAATTGGGGAAATTGCTTCTTTTCAAATTCCACCTCACAAATGTTTGTGGGTTTCCCAGTACATTCTAGGGTACTGTTCCTGATGAAGCGCTGCCGGCACTAGCGTGAAACGCGTAGAGCCCTGTAATGCTTTTAATGCACAATAAATAGGAGAACTATATTCCTGCTTTTACACTTATGAGCTCATTTAAAACCTTGCTGCGGAGCTGGTGGTTTGGAGTTTGCTGCCGGCTGCTGATCAGGCTTCACTTTGAACTAAACGCATATGAGTGTTTTGCCTCTTAGGGTATGTTCACATGATGTACTGTGGCGCACATGGTAGGCGCCGCAGTAGATTGTTTGTTTCGGGAGCTCGCACTAATACGCGCGTACTCCCGCGGCGGCGGCGGCCCGCCAGCCCCATTGACGTTCATTACTCACGGTGCGTAATCGCCGCAAATAATTGACGTACAATACGATCATATTCTACGAGCGGGGAGAGGAAGCGTAATCCATAGTTCAAGCCCTGTAATGCTGTTAGTGCTTGTAATGCATAATAAATAGGATAACTATATTCCTGATTACACTTCTGAGCTACTTTAACCCCCTGCTGTGGAGCCAGTGGCCTAGTTTCACTTTACTCAGCTACCCTTCCCCCGAGCCCTCTGCCGTTGGTTTGGAGTTTGCTGCCGGCTGCTGATCAGGCTTCACACTGAACTAAACGCATACGAGTGTTTTGCCTCTTAGGCCTCGTCCCCACGACTGTTTTTTCAGCCGGTTGTGCAGCCGGTTTTCAGTTTTTAAATCTGTCTGTAAACCGTCTGTCAAACTTTACAATGGACCTGTATGGATCCGGCGGTCCGAAAAACATTGAACATGTTCATTCTTCCGCCCGGTTTTCGGGCGGAATATGAACATTTCAATGCACAGGGGGACGGGCTGTTCTTCGCAAACAGCAGAGAAAAGCCGCCCCCCTGTGGCCATGACCACGGCCCCTAAATAGAGCAGATACCGGTCCGATAATCCGACTGGTATTTGCTCTCTGCCGTGGGGACGAGTCCTAATGCTTTTAGTGCTTTTAATGCTTAATAAATAAGATAACAATATTCTTGCTTTTCCTTACACTTATGAGCTAATCTAACCCCCTGCTGTGGAGCCAGTGGCGTAGCCTTTTTTTTGCTTTACTCAGCCACCCTTCTCCCGAGCCCTCTGCCGTTGGTTTGGAGTTTGCTGCCGGCTGCTGATCAGGCTTCACATTGAACCAAACGCATATGAGTGTTTTGCCTCTTACTGTATGACAACTACCAAAGGTTAGTGAACTTCTATTTGCACGGAGCACGTTCCCATTTGTTTTACTGCCCTAGGAGGGCGCCGCCTTTTCTCTTTTTTCTCTTTCATGGTACAGTCAATGGCGCCGTTAAAAAGTCCATCTTGTCCCGCAAATAACAAGCCCCCATAGTGCTATGTAGATGGAAAAATGGAAAATTTCTGGCTCTTGGGAGGCAGGGAGGGAGTAACGAGAAGGGGGTGCAGCACATGACTCTGGTGTAGACTCTACGTATACCACACCAGGGCTACCGGGGAGGTAAGATGGCGGCCAGGACGCGGCGTTAGCTTACAGACATCATGGTATTTGTATTTGAAGGGAGCAGCGAGGGCGCTGTGTCTTAACGACCAGAAATCGTGATATTTGACTACGTGACTTTGGGAATTTGGAAGGCGCTGGTGACGGAGCTGCCCTCTGCTGCAATGGAGGACTCCACAAGGAATCTCCCTCTGTGCCGCATTCATGACAGTCTCCATAGGAGGGAGGGGGGCACAGATGAAATGTATGTGTGTTAGAGGAGCCAGCTGGGGGGCAGGAGGTGAGGATAACACTATGGGCTGAGCGCTGACCTCCTTGGAGCAGTAATCATTTGACAGCCATTGGACCACACTTCTGAAAACTGCCTGGGCGTAAGACTGTCCTTGTTGCCCATAGCAACCAATCAGAGCTCAAAGCAACCAAGCACAGCCCATAGTGACCAATCACAGCCCATAGCCACCAATCACAGCCCATAGTGACCAATCACAGCCCATAGCCACCAATCACAGCCCATAGTGACCAATCAGAGCCCATAGCCACCAATCACAGCCCATAGTGACCAATCACAGCCCATAGTGACCAATCAGAGCCCATAGTGACCAATCAGAGCCCATAGTGACCAATCACAGCCCATAGCCACCAATCAGAGCCCATAGACCAATAACCCCAAAGCCACCAATACAGCCATAGGCCAATCAGAGCCCTAGTGAAAATCAGACCCAAATAGCACCAAAATCACAGCCCATAATGCAATCAAGCCCATAGGACCAATCGGGCCCCTAGGAAAAAAATCAGACCCCATAGCCCCAAATCAACCCCATTTGCCCAAATCAGAGCCCATGGGACCAATCGGGCCCCATAGTGCCAATCAACCCCATAGCCCAATCACAGCCCATAGCAACCAATCACAGCCATAGTGACCAATCGGGCCCCATAGTGCCCAATAGAGCCAATAGCCCCATCACAGCCCATATGCAATCAAGCCCATAGTGACAAACAGAGCCCATAGTGACCAATCGAGCCAATAGAACCAATCAAGCCATATAACCCAAAAAAAGCCCTAGGGGAAAATTTAGAGCCCATAGTGCCCAAAAAAGAGCCAAGAAAACCAATCAAGCCAATAGTGACCAACCCAAGCCATAGCACCTTCCCCCCCATAGCCACCAATAAACAGCCCATATGACCAATCAAGCCCATACCCCCAACAAAAAGCCTATGCCAATCAGGCCTGGGCCCCAATCAACCCCAATAGACCAATCAAGCCCATGGGACCAAATCGCCCCATGGGACCAATCAGAGCCATAGCACCAATCAGAGCCCATGTGACAATTTAGAGCCCATAGTGAACAATCAAAGCCAATAGCCCCAACCCAAGCCATGGGACCAACAAGCCAAGAACCCAATCAGAGCCTGTGACCAATCAGGCCCATAGGACAATCAACCCCTAGAAACAATCAGAGCCAATTTCCCAAATCAAAACCCCATAGACCAATCAAGCCATAGACCAAATCAAGCCATAGCCCCCCAAATCAAGCCCTGGACCAATAAACCCCCATAGGCCCCAACACAGCCCTAGCCCCAATAAAGCCAAGCCCAATCACACCAAGTACAACAGAGCCTAGTGACCAATCAGAGCCAATACCCCAATCAAGCCCATAGGACAATCCCCCCATAGTGCCCAATTCAGACCCCCATAGGCCAATCCAAGCCAATGGGACCAATCAAGCCCATAGCCCCCAATCAAGCCCATAGCCACCAATCACAGCCATAGACCAATCAACCCCATAGTGCCCTTTCAAGCCCATAGGAAAAAATCAGACCCCATACACCAATCAAGCCCATGCCACAATCACGCCATGGGCCCCCAATCAAGCCCATAGTGACCAATAAAGCCCATAAGACCAATCAGAGCCATACCCCACCAATCAACCCCATAGAAAACCAATCAAGCCCATAGGCCAATCAACCCCATAGGACAATCAGGCCCATAGCGAACAATAGAGCCCATAGCAAACCTCAGAGCCCATAGCACCAATCAGAGCCCATAGAAACCCCAATCAGAGCCCATAGCCCCCCAAATGACCCTAGCCCCAATCAGACCCTAGCCCCCAATCAAGCCCATAGAAAATCAGAGCCCATAGCACCAATCAAAAACCCATAGAACATTTTAAAAAAAACAAAACAAAACAAAGTAAAAAAAAATCCCCATAAACATAAAAAGTATGAAAAATAAAATAAATACAATAAAAATAATGAATAAAAAAATTATTATGCAAGAAAAACAAAAAAAAATCTTCACAACTTAGGCATCCAGACAACCGTAATAACCTGTAGAATTAATCTAACAAGTTTTTTAGTGTGAAATGTGAATGGTGCAAAAACTAATAAAAAAATAAATGCAGAAAAACGCTTTATGTTCACACTAAAAAAGAAATGTTTAAATCACTCAATAATTTCTATGTAAACTCAAACCACCCCCCCTCCCTCCCCAAAAAGAAAAACATTCAACTTCTCCCACATAAAACAAGTCCTCGTACATCTGTGTTATTGGGAAGAAAAATAAAAGTGGCGAAAAAAAAAGATATCTAATTACAGCTGGTGATTAAGGGGTTAATGGCAGGAAGTTCTGAGTCTCCACGCACAGGAAACAGCTCTGTGTCAAACCCAGGAGGTCAGGTGAGGGAAGGGGTGTGGCATCTTCAGGGCAGCGTTTGAGCAACTCTATGTCAAACCCTGGAGATCAGGTGAACAAAGGGGTGTGGCTTCTTCAGGGCAGCGTTTGAGCAACTCTGTGTCAAACCCTGGAGATCAGGTGAACAAAGGGGTGTGGCTTCTTCAGGGCAGCGTTTGAGCAACTCTGTGTCAAAGCCCAGAGATCAGGTGAACAAAGGGGTGTGGCTTCTTCCAGGAAGCGTTTGAACAACTCTGTGTCAAACCCAGGAGATCAGGTGTGGCTTCTTCATGGCAGCGTTTGAAGCCACGCCCCATTTGCTTCTGCCTTCCAGCACTGGGACTGAGGTTGGGTGGAAGGAAGATGGACGAGGTGCAGCAAAGGATCATGGGACTTGTAGTTTTACAAGGCGATGGGACACTGGTTTCAAAGAGGAAATGCTGCCTCTCGGCTGCAGAGAAAGGAGGCGACATAAGGGACAAGAAAACCACAAATTACACAGAAAACATCACAGGGAGATGAATGAAGACTCAAGACAGCCCCTTTAATTTATATACAATGCTAAAAATATAAAGCTCCCCTGTCACAAAGGGCGTCCCCATAAAGGGGATGAACATTTCTGCAACTACATGTAAAGATGATGCCAATAGTGACCTCCTACCAATTGGTGTCTGCAGCTCATGTGCAGAGCGATGGGTCTCCATGGTTATGGCTACCAACCCTGATAGATGCTGGACACTAGGGACAATGTAGAAGCTTGAACGCGGGGTCAGAGGGGTGTGATAGCAGTAGCACTTTGGGCACAGGGTGGTAACCCCTGCAGGCTTGTGTTGGTACTGTGAGGGGCCTAGTGGTGACCACCTGACTGAGCAGGTGGCAAATCAATCCACACTCACAGGACTTTGAGTTGCAGGTTAGAAGGACCTTACTTCCAAGAGGCCTCCGGGCTTGGCGGCTACCATCACCTACAGTGTATGCAGAATCACAACACCTGCCAAAGACACGTAAACTGGAAATTTTCCCAGTTCCCAGTACAGGGGAGCACTGTGTTCTCCATTCTCCCTTTTGGGGTTCCCGGGACAGGGGGCGCTGTGTCTCCCTTTTTTCTATGGGGGTTCCCCGTCAGGGGGGGGCGCTGTGTTCTCCTTTCCTCTATGGGAGTTCCCCGTACGGGAGCCTGTGTCCCTTCTTTTTTGGGAGTTCCCCCGTACAGGGGAGCGCTGTGTTTCCCCCTTCTTTTCTATTTGGGGGTTCCCGTACAGGGGGCTGTGTTTTTTTTTTCTTTTTATGGGAGTTCCCCGGTAAGGGGGAGCGCTGTGTTCTCCATTTGTTCTATGGGGTTCCCCGAAAGGGGGAGCGCGTGTTCTCCCTTTTTCTTTTGGGGTTCCCGTACAAGGGGCGCTGTGTTCTCCATTCTGTTTTATGGGAGTTCCCCAAAGGGGAGCCTTTTCCCATTTCCCCTAGGGGGTTTCCCTTAAAAGGGGAGGGGCTGTTTCCCCCCTAGGGGGCCAGCAGGGGGCGCTGGTTCCATTTTTTATGGGAGAATCGGGGGCGCTGTGGGTCTTTCCCTTTTTATGGGGGGTTCCCAGTAAGGGACCCTGTGTTCTCCATTTTTTTCAAAGGGAGTTCCCTCGGGGGGCTGTTCCATTCTGTTCTATGGGGTTCCCCGTACAGGGAGCGCTTTTGTTTCCATCTGTTCTATGGGGTTTTCCCCGTAAGGGGGGCGCGTGTTTTCCCTTTGTTTTGGGAGTTCCCCGTACAGGGGGGAGCGCGGTTCTCCATTTTCTATGGGAGTTCCCCGGGACAGGGAAGCGCTGTGTTTCCATTCTTCTATGGGAGTTCCCCAAAAGGGAGCGCTGTGTTCCCTTCTTTCTATTGGGGGTTCCCAGTACAGGGGCCTGTGTTCTCCATTTGTTCATGGGGTTCCAGTAAGGGGAGAGGGGTGTGTTTTCCATTTCCCCCTAGGGAGTTCCCCGTACAGGGGAGCGCTGTGTTCCCCAAAACCCTCTATGGGGGTTCCCAGTACGGGGAGCGCTGTTTTCTCATTCTTTTTATGGGGTTCCCAGTAAAAGGGGAGCGCTGTGTTCTCCATTCTGTTCTATGGGATTCCAATCAGGGGAAGGGTGTGTTTTCCTTCTTCTATGGGGGTTTCCCAAATACAGGGGAACCGTGTTTTCTCCATTCTGTCTATGGGATTCCGTACAGGGGGGGCTGTGTTTTCCCCTTCTGTTATGGGGGTTTTCCCCGTACAGGGGGGCCGGTTCTCCCTTCTTTTATGGGGAGTTCCAGTACAGGGAGCGCTGTGTTTCCATTCTCCTCAGGGGAGTTCCCATACAGGGGAGCGCTGTGTTCTCCATTCTGTTATGGGAGTTCCAGTACAGGGGCGCTGTGTTACCATCTAAGTTCTTTTATGGGGTTTTTTGGTTGTACCAGAACTCTCATAGAGAAGAATAGAGCATGCGGGAAATTGCCAGTTCTGACCCCTTCAGGGCCAGTTCCTGAAAAGGGTCGGAGCCCAGAGGCCAGTGATAAAGCATCAAAGTCTATGGTGGGAAGACCCCGTTGAGGAGGGCCGGGTTCCTGCACAGTTTCCTTCTCCTTACACAGAGTCGGGTAACGTCTCCTCAGGAGCGGCCATGTCGGCCATATTGGAGGGGGTGTCCCGGGAGGCGGGGGGCGCCTCATACACAGCAGTCCTGCAGGAGCGGCCGTGTCGGCCATATTGGAGGGGGGTGACTGAAGGGCGGGCGCGCCTCATACACAGCAGTCCTGCAGGAGCGGCCGTGTCGGCCATATTGGAGGGGGGTGACTGTAGGGCGGGGGCGCCTCATACACAGCAGTCCTGCAGGAGCGGCCATGTCGGCCATATTGGAGGGGGGTGACTGTAGGGCGGGGGCGCCTCATACACAGCAGTCCTGCAGGAGCGGCCCATGTGGGCCCATATTGGAGGGGGGTGACTGTAGGGGGGGCGCCTCATACACAGCAGTCCTGCAGGACGGCAAGGCTTCGGCCATATTGGAGGGGGGTGAGTTGGGGCGGGGGCGCCTCATACACAGAAGTCATGCAGGAGCGGCCGTGTCGGCCTATTGGAGGGGGTGACTGGGACTGAGGGGGGGGGCGCCTCATACACCGCAGTCCTGCAGGAGCGGCCCTGTCGGCCATATTGGAGGGGGGTGACTGGAGACTGCAGGGCGGGGGCGCCTCATACACAGCAGTCCTGCAGGAGCGGCCGTGTCGGCCATATTGGAGGGGGGTGAAGACTGCAGGGCGGGGGCGCCTCATACCCAGCCCTCCTGCAGGCGCGGCCATGTCGGCCATCTTGGAGGGGGGTGACTGGAGACTGTAGGGCGGGGGCACTTCATACACAGCAGCCCTCCCAGGAGCGGCCAGTGGGCCATATTGGAGGGGGTGACTGTAGGGCGGGGGCGCCTCATACACAGCAGTCTGCAGGGAAGCGGCCATGTCGTGCCATATTGGAGGGGGGTGACTGGAGACTGTAGGGCGGGGGCGCCTCATACACAGCAGTCCTGCAGGAGCGGCGGTGTCGGCCATATTGGAGGGGGGGGACTGTAGGGCGGGGGCGCCTCATACACAGCAGTCGTGCAGGAGCGGCCAAGTCGGCCATATTGGAGGGGGGTGACTGTAGGGCGGGGGCGCCTCATACACACCCAGTCCTGCAGGAGGCGGCCATGTCGGCCATATTGGAGGGGGGTGACTGTAGGGCGGGGGCGCCTCATACACAGAAAGTCCTGCAGGAGGGACAAGTCGGCCATATTGGAGGGGGGTGACTGTAGGGCAGGGGCGCCTCATACACAGCCGTCCTGCAGGAGCGGCCGTGTCGGCCATATTGGAGGGGGGTGACTGTAGGGCGGGGGCGCCTCATACACAGCAGTCCTGCAGGAGGGGGCCATGTCGGCCATATTGGAGGGGGGACTGGAGACTGAGGGCGGGGCGCCTAAATCACAGCAGTCCTGCGGGAAGCGGCCATGTCGGCCATATTGGAGGGGGTGACTGGACTTTTAGGGCGGGGGCCTCATACACAGAAATCCTGCAGGAGCGGCCATGTCGGCCATATTGGAGGGGGTGACTGTGGGGCCCGGGGGCGCCCTCATACACAGCCGTCTGCAGGAGCGGCCATGTCGGCCATTATTGGAGGGGGGTGACTGTAGGGCGGGGCGCCTCATACACAGAAGTCCTGCAGGAGCGGCCTGTCGGCCATATTGGAGGGGGGGTGACTGTAGGGTGGGGGCGCTCTTTACACAGCAGTCCTGCAGGAGCGGCCGCGCCGGCCCTCTTGGAGGGGGGTGACTGGAGACTGCAGGGCGGGGGCGCCTCATACACAGCAGTCCTGCAGGAGCGGCCATGTCGGCCAGAATTGAGGCGGGTGACTGGAGACTGCAGGGCGGGGGCACTTCATACACAGCAGTCCTGCAGGAGCGGCCATGTGGCCAATTGGGAGGGGGGTGCCTGGAGACTGTAGGGCGGGGGCGCCTCATACACAGCAGTCCTGCAGGAGCGGCCGTGTCGGCCATATTGGAGGGGGGTGACTGTAGGCGGGGCGTATACCAGCGTCTGCAGGGCGGCCATGTCGGCATATTGGAGGGGGGTGATAGGGCGGGGGGCCTCATACACAGCAGTCCTGCAGGAGCGACCATGTCGGCCATATTGGAGGGGGGTGACTGTAGGGCGGGGGCGCCTCATACACAGCAGTCCTGCAGGAGCGGCCATGTCGGCCATATTGGAGGGGGGTGACTGAAGGGCGGGGGCGCCTCATACACAGCAGTCCGGCGGGGGCGGCCGTGTGGTCCAGAGTGGAGGGGGGGGTGTGTAGGGGGGGGGCGCCTCGTACACAGCAGTCCTGCAGGAGCGGCCGTGTCGGCCATATTGGAGGGGGGTGACTGTAGACTGTAGGGCGGGGGCGCCTCATACACATCAGTCCTGCAGGAGCGGCCGTGTCGGCCATATTGGAGGGGGGTGACTGTAGGGCGGGGGCGCCTCGTACACAGCAGTCCTGCAGGAGGCGGCCATGTGGGCCATATTGGAGGGGGGTGACGGTAGGGCGGGGGCGCCTCATACACAGCAGTCCTGCAGGAGCGGCCATGTCGGCCATATTGGAGGGGGGTGACTGTAGGGCGGGGGCGCCTCATACACAGCAGTCCTGCAGGAGCGGCCGTGTCGGCCATATTGGAGGGGGGTGACTGTAGGGCGGGGGCGCCTCATACACAGCAGTCCTGCAGGAGCGGCCATGTCGGCCATATTGGAGGGGGGTGACTGTAGGGCGGGGGCGCCTCATACCAGCAGTCCTGCAGGAGCGGCCATGTCGGGCCATATTGGAGGGGGGTTTGGGACTGAGGGCGGGGGCGCTCATACACAGCAGTCCTGCAGGAGCGGCCATGTCGGCCATATTGGAGGGGGGTGACTGTAGGGCGGGGGCGCCTCATACACAGCAGTCCTGCAGGAGCGGCCATGTCGGCCATATTGGAGGGGGGTGACTGTAGGGCGGGGGCGCCTCATACACAGCAGTCCTGCAGGAGCGGCCATGTCGGCCATAGTGGAGGGGGGTGACTGGAGACTGTAGGGCGGGGGCGCCTCATACACAGCAGTCCTGCAGGAGCGGCCATGTCGGCCATATTGGAGGGGGGGTGACGGGAGACTGTAGGGCGGGGGTGCCTCATACACAGCAGTCCTGCAGGAGCGGCCATGTCGGCATATTGGAGGGGGGTGACTGTAGGGCGGGGGCGCCTCATACACAGCAGTCCTGCAGGAGCGGCCATGTCGGCCTTTATGGGGGTGGAGGGGGCTTGGCTGGGGGCCCTGTGGTTATGACGGAGACTGCAGGGCGGGGGAGCGTCATACACAGCAGTCCTGCAGGAGCGGCCATGTCGGCCATATTGGAGGGGGGTGACTGGAGACTGCAGGGCGGGGGCGCCTCATACACAGCAGTCCTGCAGGAGCGGCCATGTCGGCCAGAGTGGAGGGGGGTGACTGTAGGGCGGGGGCGCCTCATACACAGCAGTCCTGCAGGAGCGGCCATGTCGGCCAAAATTGGAGGGGGGGACTGGAGACTGGAGGGCGGGGGCGCCTCATACACAGCAGTCCTGCAGGAGCGGCCATGTCGGCTATATTGGAGGGGGGTGACTGTAGGGCGGGGGCGCCTCGTACACAGCAGTCCTGCAGGAGCGGCCGGGTGTGGCCATTTTGGGAGGGGGGTGACTGTAGACTGTAGGGCGGGGGCGCCTCATACACGCAGCCCTGTAGGAGCGGCCGTGTGTCGGCCATATTGGAGGGGGGTGACTGTAAGGGAGGGGCGCCTCGTACACGGGCAGTCCTGCAGGAGCGCCATGTCGGCCCCATTTTGGGAGTGGGGTGACTGTAGGGCGGGGGCGCCTCATACACAGCAGTCCTGCAGGAGCCCCATGTCGTCCATATTGGAGGGGGGTGACTTTTAGGGCGGGGGCGCCTCATACACAGCAGTCCTGCAGGAGCGGACCATGTCGGCCAAAATTGGAGGGGGGTGACTGTAGGGCGGGGGGGCGCCTCATACACAGCAGTCCTGCAGGAGGGGCCCATGTCGGCCCATATTGGAGGGGGGTGACTGTAGGGCGGGGGCGCCTCATACACAGCAGTCCTGCAGGAGCGGCCATGTCGGCCATATTGGAGGGGGGTGCCTGGAGACTGCAGGGCGGGGGCGCCTCATACACAGCAGTCCTGCAGGAGGGCCATGTCGGCCATTTGGAGGGGGGTGAATGTAGGGCGGGGGCGCCTCAATACACAGAAAGTCCTGCAGGAGCGGCCATGTCGGCCATATTGGAGGGGGGGTGACTGTAGGGCGGGGCCCCCTCATACACAGCAGTCCTGCAGGAGCGGCCATGTCGGCCATATTGGAGGGGGGTGACTGGAGACTGTAGGGCGGGGCCGCCTCATACACAGCAGTCCTGCAGGAGCGGGCCAATGTCGGCCATATTGGAGGGGGGTAAACTGGAGACTGTAGGGCGGGGGCGCCTCATACACAGCAGTCCTGCAGGAGCGGCGATGTCGGCCCTAGTGGAGGGGGGGGACTGTAGGGCGGGGGCGCCTCATACACAGCAGTCCTGCAGGAGCGGCTGTGTCGGCCATATTGGAGGGGGGTGACTGGAGACTGCAGGGCGGGGGCGCGTCATACACAGCAGTCCTGCAGTTGGTCCCAGGCGCCGCTCTGAGCCTAATTGCTCCTGGCCTCCTGGTATCGATCTGCGGTGATGAAGATCCCTATCTGCGCCTGGAGGTGGTCACATAATTATAAAATCCATAGGTCAAGCAGCGGGAGGTCCCTGTGGACTGGAGTAACAGATCAGCTCTGCAGCGGAGCATCAATCACAGCGGCCTGCGGGGGAGGCTGCAGCACCGGAGGCCGAGGCAATCCCAGAGGGAGACGCTGTAAGGGGAAGATTTATACACATCAGGCCTCATGTATGAAAACCGTCCAGCAGTACCACTGTGCTGCCCATAACAACCAATCAGAGCCCACAGCAACCAATCACAGCTCATATTGACCAATCAGAGATCATAGCAACCAATCAAGACCCCTTAGCAACCAAATCAGAGCCCATAGAAAACCAATCAGAGATCTTTACAACCAATCAGAGCCCATAGCAACCAATCAGAGCCCAAAACCAATCACAGCTCATATGCCAATAAAGACCCCATAGCAACCAATCAGAGCACATAGCAACCAATCACAGCTCATATTGACCAATCAGAGCCCATAGCAACCAATCAGAGCCCATAGCGACCAATCAGAGTTCACAGCAACCAATCAGAGCCCATAGCAACCAATCAGAGCCCATAGCAACCAGTCAGAGCCCTTAGCAACCAATCACTGCACATAGCAACAAATCAGAGCACATAGCAACCAATCAGAGCCCATAACAACCATTCAGAGCTCATAACGACAAATCAGAGCCCATTGTGACCAATTAGAGCTAATAGCAACCAATCAGATCCCATAGCAACCAATCAGAGCCCATAGCGACCAATCAGAGCCCATATGTACCAATCAGAGCCCATATGTACCAATCAGAGCCCATAGCAACCAATCAGAGCTCTGATTTTATTTTCCCAGAGAACTAGAATAAATGAAAGCTGAGCTCTGATTGGTTGCTGTGAGCTCTGATCGGTTGTTGATGAATCACTGACTTGGTCGCTATGGCTCTGATTGGTCAATATGATACCTGTTGATTGGTTCGCTTTGAGCTTCTGATTGGTTGCTATGACCTCTGATTGGTTGCTGTGAGCTCTGATTGGTCGCTATGAGCTCCGATTGGTTGTTGTGAACTCTGATTGGTCGCTATGGGCTCTGATTGGTTACTATGAGCTCTGATTGGTTGCTATGAGCTCTGATTGGTTGCTTATAGCTCTGATTGGTTGCTATGAGCTCTGATTGTTACTATGAGCTCTGATTGGTTGCTATGGGCTCTGATTGGTTGCATTGAGCTCTGATTGGTTGCTATGGGCTCTGATTGGTTGCTATGGGCTCTGATTGGTTGTTATGAGCTCTGATTGGTAGCTAGGGGCTCTGATTGGTTACTATGACCTCTGATTGGTTGCTTTGAGCTCTGAGTGGTTACTATGAGCTCTGATTGGTTGCTATGGGCTCTGATTGGTTGTTATGGGCTCTGATTGGTTGCTGATGGCTCTGATTGGTTACTATGAGCTCTGATTGGTCGCTATGGGCTCTGATTGGTTGCTGTGAGCTCTGATTGGTCGCTATGAGCTCTGATTGGTTGCTATGGGCTCTGATTGGTTGCTATGGACTCTGATTGGTTGCTATGGGCTCCGATTGGTTGCTATGCCCTCTGATTGGTTGCTATGGGCTCTGATTGGTCGCTATGAGCTCTGATTGGCTTCTATGTTCTATGATTGGTTGCTATGAGCTCTGATTGGTTGCTATGAGCTCTGATTGGTTGCTATGGCTCTGATTGATTACAATGAGCTGTGTTTGGTTGCTATGATCTCTGATTGGTCGCTATGGGCCCTGATTGGTGGCTATGGGCTCTGATTGGTTGATATGGGCTCTTATTGGTCGCTATGGGTCCTGATTGGTTGCTAAGAGCCCTGATTGGTTGCTAAGAGCTCTGTTTGGTTGCTATGAGCTCTGATTGGTTACTCTGGGCTCTGATTGGTTTCTGTGAGCTATGATTGGTTGCTATAAGCTCTGCTTGGTTGCTATGGACTCTGATTGGTCGCTATGAGCTCTGATTGGTTGCTATGGGCTCTGATTGGTCGCTATGGGCTCTGATTGTTTCTATGAGCTCTGATTGGTCGCTATGGGCTCTGATTGGTCACTATGGGCTCTGATTGGCTGCTATGGGCTCTGATTGGTTGCTATGGGCTATGATTGGTCGCTATGAGCTCTGATTGGCTGCTATGGACTATGATTGGTTGCTATGAGCTCTAATTGGTTGCTATGGGCTCTGATTGATTACAATGAGCTCTGATTGGTTACTATGATCTCTGATTGGTTGCTGTGAGCTCTGATTGGTAGCTATGGCAGCAGATTGGTAGCTCTGGGCTCTGTTTGGGTTGTTTTGGGGCTCTGTTTTGGTTTTATGGGCCCGTTTGGGGTTCAAAGAGCTCTTTTTTGGTTGCTATGGCCTGAGGGGGTTTACCCCATTGAACCAGTGCACCCCAGGGGAGATTTCCCCTTCATGGGGCAGCCGAAAACCAAAATTTTAGTAATAAAAATATGATTTTAAACGTTTTGTACCCGGGAAAAAGCCTATCAGAAATTTAAAGTATAAAATATATCTTTATCAGGTACGACATCCGTCCCGACCCGGGCGGCCCCTTTTCCCTTTGACCGATGCCCTGGCTCCGCGGGAAAGGTAGGGACTCCGGGCCCTTTAAAAAAAAACCCCAACAAAAGTTGGGGGGACTTTCTCCCTCCCTCCACCCATCAGCACCTTGACGCCCCCATCTCCAGCGCCCACAGGAGGCCCAGGACCATCAGCCGAAGGGGAGGAGGAGACCACGACCACTCTAATCACGACCACCACCGTAACGACCGTGCACGCCCAAAGGGTGGGGCCAAGTGGGGGAACTGGACCTAAACCCGCTAACGGTTAGGGGTTTTCAGCCTGTGGGGGACTAAAAACCCCCCGAAAGCACTCAGCCGCGGGGGTTTGGGGGCCCCCAGTTTGGGAGACCCCGGGCCCAAACAGGTCCCGGGAATCGGGGCCCCACCCATGGGCCCTCCTGAGAGCTTAAAACACGTGGTAAAGCAACTTAAAGGTGGGGGGCCCACCCCCGGGCACCCCTCCAATGGCCCTTCGAGGGCAACCAAAAATTTTTCGGGGACCCCCGGTTTTGAAAAAAGATTTTTGACCATGTGGGTCTAAAACCATCCAAAAATATCAGCGCTCCAAAAACGTGTCCTGGGTGGCCTCGACCCTTTCGACCCCCCCAAAACCGAGGGCCCTCCTGGGCCCCCGTCATTAAAGGTGGGGCTCCCACGCTTCTTAAAGGGGTTTGCAGCTCGGGTTTCATTGAGGTTCAGGGGGAACAGGAGCTTCTAAAAAGGTGACTTGGGGGGTTCCCACGGTTTTTCCCTGGGGGGGTTCCATTTTCCTGGAGAAATTTGGCACCCGGGTTCCTGTGAGGTCCCCAGTCTCCAACAGTCTTTTCCCTAAGGATTGACCCGATGAGCTGGAGCTTTGGGTCCCCCCATGAAACGGGAGATGAGCCCTGGTTGCCTTGCAGAGGCCCGCAATGACGGGTTTAAATTGAAAAAAAAGGGGCGTCACTGGCCCCAATCACAAAGTGTGGGGAAAGTTCTGTAGGGGACAAGACACCCCGGGCCCCCACTGTAACACCCCCCACCCAGGCACCTAAACCTGACTGCTCCCTTTGCGCCTCCTGACGGGCCCCCCAACCTGACCTAAACTGCTGCATAGCGCTCCCCCTTTACCGGGGAAACCTGCCCTGACTTTGGGCATACGCTCCCCCTTTTGACGGCACCTGACTGCTCCCATAGCGTTCCCAAACCCGGCACCTGACCTGACTACTGCATAGCGCTCTCCCTGACCGGTACCAGACTGCTGCATAGCGCTCCCCCCCTAAACCGGAACCTGACCTGACTGCGGGCATAGTGTTCACCCTGCCCGGAAACAGACCTGACTTTTGCATAGTGCTCTCCCTGCGGCACCTAAAACCTGCCCTCCCGGGCAAAGCGCTCTCCCTAAAGGCCCCTTACCCTGACTGCTCCCATCCTCCCCCCTGACTGGCCCCTGACCTGATGAGAATATGCCCTCCCTGCCCGGTACCCCCTTACCTGACTGCGGGCATGGCGCCCCCTCCCCCCGGGTACCTGACCCTGACTGCTGAATAGCGCTCCCCCTGACCGACACCTGACCTGCCCTGCTGCATAGCGCCCCCCGGCCCGGGCCCCTTTCCTGACTGCGCATACGCCTCCCTGACGGGCCCACCTGACTGCTCCCATAGGGGCTCTCCTGCCCGGGGTACCTGCCCTAAACTGCTGCATATGCCTCCCTAAACTGGTACCTGACCTGATTTGGCTGCATAGCGCTCCCCTGCCCCCGCCCTGCCCTTTACGCTTGCAAAAGCGCCCCTCCCTGTTTGGCACCGGGACGCTGCTTTTGCGCCCCCCCCTGACCGGTCCCCTAAACCTGACGGGCTGCATAGTGCTTTTCCCTTTAAATGGCACCGACCTGACTGCGCTTTAGGGGCTCCCCCAGCCGGTCCCAGCCCTGATGTGCTTTAGGGGCTCTCCCTGACCGGCACCCTGCCCTACTCCCTGCATAGCGCTCTCCCTGACCGGCCCTGACCTGACTGCTGCATAGCGCCCCCCTGATGGCCCCCTAAACCTGACGCTGCATAGCGCTCTCCCTGATTTGGGAAACCTTTAAACCTGCTGCTTCATAGGGGTTTTCCCCCTGCCCGGTTTACCTGACTCTGCCTAGCGTTTCCCCCTTGCCCCGGGGCACCTGACTGCCTGCATAGCGCTCTCCCTGACCGGCCCCTAAACCTGACTGTTTGAAAACCCACTCTCCCTGACCGGTCCCCCTGACCTGACTGCCCCTTAGCGCTCCCCCGGGACGGGCCCACCTAAACCTGACTGCTGCCTAGGCGCTGTCCCTAAAGGGGCACCGGGCCCCTGGTTTCCCGCATACGGCTGTCCCTTTACCGGTCCCTTTGACCTACTGTGCATAGCCTCCCTTACCGGGGCCCCTGACCTGATTTCGGGAAAACGCCCCTCTCCCTGACGGCCCCTAAACTGCTGAAATAGCGTCCCCCCAAACCGGCACCTGACCTGACCCCCTGCATAGCGCTTCCCCTGACTGCCACCTGACTCCCGAATAGCACTCTCCCTTGACCGGGTACCTGACCAAAACGGGTTTGCAAAATTTTGTCTCCCGGCCCGGGTTCCTTTAACCTGACTGCTGCATAGCGCTCCCCTTTTGACGGCACCTGACTCCCTGCATAGCGCTTTTCCCTAACGGGCCCCTCCTAAACCTAAACTCTGCATAGCGCTCCCCCTTTGACCGTACCAGACTGCTGCATAGCGCCCCTCCCCTGACCGGTACCTGACTGCCCTTCCTGCATAGGTTCCCCCCTGCCCGGGGGAAACCTGACCTGACGCTGAATAGTGTCCTCGCTGACCGGTCCCTGACCTGACTGCTCCCAATAGCGCTCTCCCCCCCCGGGGCCCCTTTGACCTGACTGCTCACAGCGCCTCTCCCCTGCCCGGGGCCCTGACTGACTGCGGGCACGGGCGTTTCTCCCGGGCCCTTTAATTGCCCGGGGACTGCTGCATAAGCCCCCTCTCATGCCCGGGGCCCCTGACCTGACTGTTTGCATAGCGCCTCCCTGACCGGTACCTGACCTGACTCCCTGCATAGCGCCCCCCCCCTGACGGCACCTGACCTGACTAAAGGGCTACGCTCCCCCTGACCGGCACCAGCCCTGACTGCGCAAAAGGGCGCTCCCCCTGAGGGCACCGGGACCGACTGAAGCATAGCGTTTCCCCCGACCGGCCCCCGACCCTGATGCTCCCAAAACGCTCTTCCCCCCCAGCCCGGGCCCCTACCTAAATGATGCATGGGGCGTTTCCCCCCGCCCCGGGCACCGGACCTGATTTGTGAAATAGCGCTCCCCCTGACCCCCTCCTGCCCTGCCGCTGCATAGCGCTCTCCCTGACGGGGCCCCTTTTCCTGACTGCGCATATTTGCTCTCCCTCCCCGGTACCGGGACTGTGCTAGAAACTCCCCCTTTGACTGGTACCTGCCCTGACGGCTGCATATGCTCTCCCTGCCCGGGGTCCCCTGACCTGACTGCTGCACAGCGCTCTCCCTGACTGGCACCTGACTGCTGCATAGCGCTCTCCCTAACCGGCACCTGACCTGACTGCTGCATAGCGCTCTCCCTGACTGCCACCTGACTGCTGCATAGCACTCTCCCTGACCAGCACCTGACCTGACGGCTGCAATGCTCCCCCTGAGGCACCTGACCGGGAACCAAAATTTGCTGCATAGGCTCTCCCCCCCTAAACCCGGCCCCTAAACGCTGCATGCGCTCTCCCTCCCCCGGGCCCCTGACCTGACTGAGGACAGCGCTCTCCCTGACCCCACACTGACCTGACTGCGCATAGCGCCCCTCCCTTTACCGGCACCGATTTTCCCTGCTTTGGGCGCTCTCCCTGATCGGCACCTGACTGCCGCATAGCGCTCTCCCTGATCAGCCCCCTGCCCCTAAACGGCGGCAAGAGCTCCCCTGACCGGGGCCACCTGACCTACTGTTTCAAAAGCGCCTCCCTTGACCGGGTCCCGGGACGGCTGCATACGCTCTCCCGACCGCACCTAAACCTGATCTGAATACGCTTCCCTGACCGTACTGCCCCGGGACTGCGCATAGCGCTCCCCTATTTGGTACCTGCCCCTGACTGCTGCAAAAGCGTTTCCCCCCGACCATACCTGCCCCGGGACTGCTGAACACGTCCCCCTGCGGGGCCCCTACCCCTGCATAATGCCCCCCTGCCCGGGCCCCTGACCTGACCAAACTCCCTCCCTTAGCCTCTCCCGACCGGCCCCCTGACTGCTGATAGCCCCGGCCTTCCCTGCCCGGGCCCCCTGCCCTTACTGTTTGGACAGCGCTCCCCCCCTGACCCCCAAACCCGGACCTGACTGGGGCAAGGCTCTCCCTTCCCCGGCCCCGACTGTTTCCCAATAGCGCTCTCCCTGCCCGGGAAACCTGATGCCGCTTAGCGCTTCCCTGACAGAAACCTGACCTAACGGCTGCAAGCGCCCCTCCCGGGCCGGCCCCTAATCTGACTGCTGCATAGCCTCTCCCCGACCGGGCACCTGACCGGGCTGCTGCTTTAGCGCTCCCCCTGCCCGGGCCCCTTTAACTAAATGTTTCCCATTGAAAACCCCCTACCGGCCCGTTTCTGACGGCATGGGCGCTTTTCCCTGCCCGGTCCCCTGATCTGACTGCTGCATAGCCTTTTTAAATAATGGTCCCTAAACCGGGAAGCTGCAAAAACTCTCCTGCCCGGGCCCCCCTTTTCCCCGTTGGGGCATAGCGCCCCCTCCCGACCGGCCCTTTACCTGCCGGGCGGGCATACGGGCTCCCCTCCCCGGGCACCGGGACCGGGTGCTGCTTAGCCCCTCCCCCCGACCAGCACCTAACCTGACGCTGCATGCCCCTTCTCCTGCCCCGGTCCCCAGACTGTTTGCATGGGGCCCCTCCCCTGACCGGCCCCCTGACCTGACTCCCGCATAGCGCTCTCCCTGCCCGGTTCCCCGGACGGGGCGGGCATAGTGCTCCCCCTGACCGGAAACCTAAACCGACGTTTGGCACGGGCGTCCCCCTTTCCCGGTTTGCCCTGACTGTTTGCTTTTGCGCCCCCCCTTTACCGGATTGGGACCTGACTGCTGCATACCCGCCCCTCGCCCAAAGGGTTTTCCAAACTGCTGCATAGTGCTCCCCCCTTGACCGGTATCTAAAACCCTGACTGCGCAAGCCCCTTTCCCTGCGGCACCTGACCTGACTGTGCATAGCGCCCCTCCCTGACGGGGCCCCTTTGGACCTGACTGATGCATAGGCTCTCCCTGACCGGTCCCAGACTGCTTAAAGCGCTCCCCCTGACTGGCACCTAAAACGGGGACTGAGGGAAAGCTTTTTCCCTGACCGGCACCTGACCTAAACTGCGCAAACCCGCTCTCCCCGCCCGGGCCCACCTGCCCTTTGACGCTGCTTTGCGCTCCCCCTGACCCGCACCTGACCGGGACTGCTGGCATGGCCCCTTCCCTTTGGGGGCCCTTAAACACTGACGCTGCATGGGTGCCCCCCTTTAAAGGGGCACCTGACCTGACCTAACTCCCTGCAAAAGCGCTTCTCCCTGACCCCCCCCCTACTGCTGCCATGGGCGTTTCCCCCTGACCGGCACCGACCTGCCCTGATGGACGGGCGCTCTCCCTGACCGCCCCCTTAACCTGATGCTGCAAAAGCGCTACCCAAACCGGCCCCGGGAATGCTGCATAGCGCCCCCCTTTAACGGGACCTGCCCCTGGCCGCATACCCTTTCTCCCTGATCAGCCCTGACCTGCCCTGCTGCATAGAGCTCTCCCTGCCCCGAAACCTGTCCTGACTGCTGCATGGGCGCTCCCCCCTAAACCGGTACCAGACTGCTCCATAGCGCTCCCCCCGGGGCCCCGGCCCACCTGCCCCTGACTGCTCCCATAGCGCTCTCCCTAAACCGGTATTTTTTGACCTAAATTGTTTGCATACGCTCTCCCTAAACCGGGTTACCTAAACCTTTGACGCCCCATAGCGCTCTCCCCGACCATTTCCCTTTGACCTGACGCTGCACAGCGGTTTCTCCCGCCCGGTACCGGGACCTGACTGCTGCATGGGCGCTCCCCCGGACCAGTACCTGAAACCCAGCTAGGGCACGGGGTTCTCCTGCCCGGCACCTGCCCTCCCTGATCCCACAGCGTTTATCCCGGGCCTTTCCCCAAAGCTTTGTTAGCGCCATCTTTTTGGGCTTAGGGGAATCTCCCTTTTATCAAAGAACGTTCGGGGGGGAGCATGGGCCCCTTTTAGTCCATTTGTAATGCCCCCGGGCCGGGCGATGATCCCTGTGCCTGGTGGTGCGGTCAGGTCGTCTAGCACACAGACCGCGCTGATGTAACCAGTGCCGAATGCTCTGACCTGACACTCGCCGCCCCTCACCTCCCGGTGCCTGGAGTTGTGCAGCATCATCCTCCGGCTCTGCAGGGCATTGCTTATAAATGAAGGGTAAACCGGGTCTGTGATGGAGCCCAATGGACGTCCACTTTTTTTTGCCTTTTATAGATTTCCCCCCAGTCTCTTTTATTATAAATACAACCTGCTGTTTGACACTCTAAGACGTGGTCACTTCCTTTTGGAGAAATCTATTTTAAATTTCCTGGCAAAGGGAAAACGTACTGCGTTTTCCATGGTAAGATGTTGTCTTGGTTCATGAGGTACAATGTAAAACAGCGGGTGAAGGGAGGAGGGGTTTCGTTTTAATTTTCTTTCACATTAAATCCCCTAAATGTATTGGGAGATTCGGGGATAACCCCCTCTTGAGAATTTCGCCTTTTGGGTTTCCTTTTAGAGTTTCAGAAAGTTGTGCAGAAGCTGAGACCCGAAAGTTTGGATGGGGAGCATCCCCCGGACTTTTTGGGGCTCGTGTACGTGGTCGCCGCCCTCACCTAATTTTCCGTCTTCTTGCCCCAAATTCTTTTAAAACAAAAACCCATTTGGGGTTTGGGGAAGGGATCTTAGAGGCTCCGGAATATTCCGGGGGAAGCTTCTTCGGCGGCCTGGACTGTACCTACAGCGTGTCCGTATACATGGGGTACGGCGTGGAAAAACCGGGTGAGGGGCGAAAAACCCTACGGGGTCTCTCCTCTCCCTGAGTCGTCCTCTTCTATTTAGCTCAGTGACAACCAATATGGCCGCCAGTACAGCTCCTACACTGGTTGTCACTCAGTTTACCCACAATCCTTAGAGGCAATCCTGCCACAAGGGCAAACCCAGAGATTTACCCCCAAGAGGAGGACGACTCGCACCCAATTGTTTTCCAAAACTGAGACCTATAACTGGAGAGTCTTATCAGGTGGAGAAGCTGAACCTGTCCAAGGAGGAGGCGCTGAGCGTGGAGGGCGTAGAAGAAGACCACCGCTTCCTGCTGGCCAACGAGACGTAAAGGGCGGAAGGGCGGGGAAATTCGCACCCAAACCCAAATCAACCCTTTGTCCCGATTCCAGACCTACCGCACCACCAGCCCCGGGGCATTCAAATTGCGTTACCAAGGTAACCATATATATTCTTATACTTTGAGGGAAAGTTTTATAGTAGTTATTTTCCCCAATACTAGAGGGCATTTTTTGTATTTTATTTTCTTATACATGGGGGCAGAAATTAAATGTAGTTTATTTTTGTACTAGGAGCAGTATTTTAAAAGTTATTTTCTTGTACATAGGGGGCAGTATTAGGGTAGTTAAAATTCTTGTACAAGGGGGCAGTATTATATAGTTATATTTTTTAAAACCATAGGGGCGGGTTTTATAGTATTTTATATTCTTGTACATGGGGGGGCAGTTTTAAAAAGAAGTTTTATTTTTTATACAGGGGGCAGTTTTAATATTTAAGTTAAATTTTTTGTAAATGGGGGGCAGTATTATAGTTTTTTTTATTCTTGTACATGGGGGGCAGTTTTTTAAAGTGGGAAATTTTTCTTGAACATAGGGGGCGAATTTTAGTATTTTAATTTTCTTGTACTTTGGAGGCATTATTATATTTGTTATTTCTTGTACATAGGACATTTTTTTATAGTAGTTATATTCTTGTACGTGGGGGGCAGTATTATAGTAGTAAAATTTCTTGTACATAAGCAGTATTATAAGTTATTTTCTTTACATGGGGAGCATTTTATAGAAAGTTATATTTTTGTACGGGAGGCATTATTATAGTAGTTATATTTTTGTACAAAAGGAGCATTTTTATATTTGTTATTTTTTGTAATAGGGGCAGTATTATAGTATTTAAAACTTGAAATTTGGAGCAGTATTATGAAGTTATATTTTGTACTTGTGGGCAGTTTTATAGTAGTTATATTCTTGTACATAGGGGCAGTATTATAGAAATTTTATATTTTTAAATAAAGGGGCAGAAATTTTAGTAGTTATATTCTTGTACTTTGGGGGGCAGAAATTATAGTTTATATTTCTTGTCCCATAGGGGATATTTATTATAGTAGTTATTTTCTTGTACATAGAGGGCATGGGGGGCTTTTTTTAAATTGTAGAAACTTACGGGGATAAAAACCCAAATTTCAAACAAAAAATTTCCATAAAAAACAAAACAGAAATCACATCCCTCTGCATCAAAAAAAAATAATCACTCGAAGAGTATACATATGGAAACTTATAGAGTCCACACCTGGTTGGGAAAAATATAAAAAACAAAATTATACATAAAAACAGGGAACGATCATTTTTCCCTGGGGAAAAGGGGGAAAAAATTTTAACAAAAAAAGCCCCAAACCCTGTTTAAAAAAAAAAAAACACACAAAATTACAAGGGAAAACAAAAAAAATGTGCCCTTTTTTCCCCCGGGCCAATTTTCCCTTTCCATATTTCCC
>JAODAL010031098.1:0-48945 GCA_025379985.1 Phyllomedusa bahiana | reverse complement strand
AAGGAAGAGTTCTATAATTTTTAAAGCAAAAAATCTACCCAAAACATGCACACCAACATGCCATACATTTTTTCACAAAAAAACCACTCAAGGGTCCCACCATTTATTTTCCCTATAAAGAAAAATAGGTGTAAATGATTGTAATTAAAAACATAAAAAATCAATCAACTGCATATATATATACACGGACGAACAAACTTAAATTCTATTACATTGAACTCAAAATTAAAAACCAAAAGGATGTAAAGATTTAATTCAAAAATCCACTTTTTTTTTAATAATAATTTTTCCCCATCCCCCCCCTTCTCATAGGGGGAAATAAACAATCACTCTAAATCCAATTGAGAAACAGAGTGATTGCATCAACAAAAGACGAGCAACCGGGTAACTCCAACATCTTGCGCGAAATGGTATTATGGTTTTTTTATCCTCTCTCTAACTTTCCATAGTTGCCCTTTTCCAACAATACAACTGCATGTACAAATCATATAATTGCATAGGAAGTACAACAGAAAAATCCCCCCCTAATTTTAATGGGTCTACCCTTTTGCGATAAAAAAAACATAATTTTTAAAAAGTTGTTGCAATTACGAAACGAGGCAAGGAAATTGCCCATCCTAGGTGGGCAAAAAGGGAAAATGTCTCTTCCCGATCCCGTTGCAAATCTTTTTAAACCCAAATTTTTATCCCTTAGGTTACTGCCTCTCCTATTCCATCATCGGGCTGGGAAAACTAAAAAAATCTGGAAAAACCCCTCTGTAAATATCCAACTTTCCTCAAAAATTCGCTATCTTAGTCCCCAAATCACTATAATGAAGACAAAAGGGGTTCTTAATTTTCTTTACTAGCTTTACCTTCAAATCTCTCCCCTATCCAAATGTTTTTAATCTATCTTATGTCTCTTCAAAAAAAGCTTTTGGGAAACCCTATTATGAATTTTTTAACATTTCATCTACTCTTTTATCCACTATAGGGTCATCCAAACGATTTTCCCAAAACCTAGGTTGGCTTCCAAGGGGGGAATCTATCAATCTCTGGGGTTATAGCTTCATAGAAAATGATTGTTTTCCCATCTTCTCATTTAAAAAAAGAACCAATGGATAAACATTTTTGAGTTTTTCCATCATTTAATATTAAAGAGGGGAAAAAAAACAGGACAATAAAAGGTCAAACACTAATTACATTGAATACATTATTGGATATTACCGGGTACACTTATTCCTAGAGGCTGCGTCTAATTTACCCAATTTTTTTCTTAATGATGATGACTTTTGAAAAAAAATTTTTAAAGTTTTAACAAAATTACGCTTTTGAGATTTTTTTTCTAAAATTGAGTTTCTCCAAAAAGACTGTTTTCTTTAAAACCAAGTGCTCTAACTACAAATACAGATTAAGACGTTATTAAACCTAAAGTTTTTTATTTTTTCAATGAAAAATTGGGGACAGGTTTGATGAGGCAAGTTAAAATTGAAAGAATGAAAAAGATAAGTGCAAGAGATTTTGAAGTTTATCAAATGGAATGAAATATAGTTGGCAAGGGCAACAAACCAACATTTTCCACACGGGAAAAGATTTCAAGACTTATCCCCCAAATTTTGGGGTATACACATGGACTCAAATCAAAAATAATTTTTTTTAGATCTGATTTTTAATTGCAAATCAGAAAAAAAGGGAAAATTGGGAGGGCGGCGAAACACAGGAATCACAAAAGAAGATTCAAAATCAAGCCCAACAAACAGAGAAAAACGCAGGACCAACCACCGGGGGGAACCCCCCAGAAATAACAGATCGGGGAACCTCGTTGTTAACATACATCTGTGACTTTTCAGTTTGAAGTTTAATTTTGAAAAAGGGTTTTCGTTTAGTCCAACATCCCCTTTGTTGGGTTTCCCAAATTTTAAAAATCTTCAAAAAATTTTTAGGCACTAAGTTTTAAAAGGTATTTTTTTTATGATAAACCTAGAACCAATGTAGTGAACAAACCTCTAACAGTAATTTTTTCTTAGAAAAACTTTATTTGGGGGAAAATGATTTTTTCCCACCTTAAAATAATCATATTTAAATCGTAATTGAATTGACTTCGAAAAGGGTGAGGGACTTGAGATCAATGTATGGGGTCAATTTTAACCGTCCAAAAGGGAAAAAAATGCTTTTTGGGGGCCTAAATGGACAATCCACTATTGTCATAAACCACGGATAAGGGGGGAGCAGTCGGTGAGGATAGAGTTAAATATGATTTAGAGAACACCGACATTGAAGATCACGAGTTTATTTCCCAAACTGACGGGACCCCAAATTTCAAATAATAAAGAAAAATTTAATGAAGTAGAAACGGGCTCATGCAGTAATAAAATGAATCAAATTAGGGAATTTTTTTTAAGGTAACTTCTCCAGTTCCCTTTTTTTATACTCCCTAAAATACAAAAAGTCAAATTTGATCCACCAAAAACCCATTTGTTCTTTTTGAGAAATATTTCTATTTTTTTAGATAAATTTTTTTGGGTCTTTTGCCACGGCTCTCCCTCCATATCAAAGACCATCTTTTTTTTAAGGGAAAATTTTACAAATATTATTTCCTGAACTGTACTCTTGTGTTTTTAGACGTTGTGTTTTTTACACTTCGATTATACTTCTGAGGGCCTTTTCACACGCGGGAGCATTGCGGGCGCAGGTTGGACCCGATTACCGCATTTCATTTTTCAATCTTCGGGAAAATTGTACACAGGGGGAAATTTTTTTCTCTTTGGGGAAAATTTTTTCTCCAAAAACCCCGGCACAGAAAAGGGGCCCCCAAAAAGGGGCCCCCTACTTACGCTAACATCTAAAGGGGGCCAATTAGAGTGGGGTCGAAATATAAACTGTTTTTTCCCGGGTCCCCCTCCTGCCTGGGGGGGTTTTTATATAGATATATATTTTTTATCTGGACAGGTTTCCCCCTTGGGGAATTGGAGCTTTTTTTTTTTCCCCCACCCCGTTTTCAAAATTAAAAGCAGGTTGGGCTTGACTTTTTACTAAATGGTTGAAATTTTTCTTTAAAATTTTCCCGGGATCAACAGTATATGGGGGGAAAAAGGGGTTTTTGAAAAAATAGGAACAATCTTTTTTAAAAGAGCAATAGGAAAAAATTTTTAAAAATTATTCCCTAGGAGGCCAACCCCCCAAAATATGGAAAGATTACCCCCTTTGGGGAAAAACAATAAAATTTTAAAAAATTCTAATGGGTTATCAAAATTTTTGGAAAAATAAAAAGAAAATTTTAAAAAAGGGGAAGGGAAAATTTTTTAAATACAAAAAAAGGAATCAAAAGTTTTATTAAAGGGGACAAAAAAATTTAAAAATTATAACAATTTTTTTTAGGGGAAGAATATTTGGAAGGTCCCAAAAAAAAGGAAAAAGAAAAATAAGAACCCTTTTTTGGCTCCCAAATAATTTTGATTGGGGGGGAAAAAACAAGAAAAAGGAATTTTTTTCTAAAAGGGAAAGTTTTAAAATTAAGGAGTTTTTTTCCCCAAGGGTTTGAAATCTTCCCCCCCAACCCCCGATATATTTGGAGGGGCAAACCAAAGGTAATTGGGGTTAAACAAATTTGGAAAAATGGGGTTACCCGGGGAAATTTGGAAAACAATCCTTTTTGCCCAACCTTAAGGAAAAGGGGGCAATTTTTTGGGCCCGTTCGTTTGGCAAACAACTTGGATTAAAGGGGTGATGGTTTTTTGTATTGGCAAAGCGGAGCCCCTTTAAAAATTAAGGGAAAAAAATTTAATTTCCCCCGGTAAAAAAATTAACACCCAAACAAAAAGGGATACTGTCCATGGAAAACCCTTAAATATAATTTTAAGAAAAAAAAAGTTTTATTTTCAGGGAAAGTTAAAGAAAAAAATTTAAAAAACCAAAGGGCCATAAAAACCAAATGTTATTAACCGGACTTGAATTTTTTTTGAAGAAACATTGGCCCCCAAATTCCCCCGATTTTAAAAAGTGGGGAAAAGGTTTTAATTTGGGAAAATTGCTTGCTAAACCGCCCGGAAGGGCATCCCCCGGCCGCAAGAAAATTTTAAAAATCCAAAAATTATTTTAAACCACCATTTTGCCATGCCCTTTTAAAGCTTTGGAAGAAAACCCCAAACCCCTTTCTTTTAACCCCCCAAAAAAAGGCCCGGGAAAAAGGAAAATTTTAACCCACCAAAGGAACTAAAGGGAAAACCTGCCACCTCTTAACCCCAAACAAAACCCAAGTTATAAAAAGTCCGGGAAAAAAAGCCCAAACCATTTTTTTTAATTCCCCTGCCCCGGGCCACACCCTGACCCCAAACCTGCATCCCCCCAAAAATTTTTAAAAAGTGCCAAAAAAGGAGTTTTTAACCCACCCTTTTTATTTAAAACGGACATTGAAAAAACCTGTCCGGGCCAAAGCTTTAACCCCCAAACCTGAAATGACCCCCACTTTTAAAAAAAGGGGCCGGAAAAAGGAGTCTTAAAACCCCCTTTTTTATTTTAACAGGAAAATTTAAACTAACCCTTTCCGGGGCCACAGAAAGAGCCCCAAACCTGCATACCCCCCACTTTTTAAAAATCCGGAAAAAGGAGCCCTTTTAAAACCACCATTTTTAGTTGAACGGGAAAATTAAACTATACCTTTCCTGGCCACAGAAAGACCCCCCCCCCAAACCTGAAAGCCCCCCACATTTTAAAAATTGCCGGGAAAAAGGAGCCTTTCAACCCCCAAATTTTAGTTGAACTGGAAAAGACAAAAACCTTCCGGGGCCACAGCATAAAGGCCCCAAACCTGCATCCCCCCACATTTAAAAATTTCCGGGAAAAAAGGGAGTCTTTAAAACCATTTTTTAAATTAAACCCTGGACTTGACTTTTACCTGCCCCGGCCAAAAGCATCCCCCCAAAACCCTGAAAGACCCCCACATTTAAAAAGTGGCCGGAAAAAGGAGTCTTTCAACCACCTTTTTAAAGTTAAACGGACAAAGCCCTTACCTGTCCTGGGCCACAGCTTGGACCCCAAACCTGAAATGCCCCCCAAACTTTAAAAAAAGTGCCGAAAAGGAGTCTTTAAAACCCCCCATTTTATTTTTAACGGACATTGACTATACCTGCCTGGGCCACAGCAGGGCCCCCCAAACCGGCATGCCCCCCCACTTTTAAAAATCCCGGGAAAAAAAGGGAGTTTTAAAACCCCCATTTTATTTTGAACTGGACATTAAATATACTTGTCCTGGCCACAGCATGACCCCCAAAACCCCCTAAAGCCCCCCCCACTTTTAAAAAAGTCCCCGGAAAAAAGGAGTCTTAAAAAACCACCATTTTAGTTGAACGGACATTGACAAAACCCCGTCCGGGGCCAAGCATGACCCCCAAAACCCCTAAACCCCCCACTTTTTAAAAAGTCCCCGGAAAAAGGGTTTTTCAACCACCTTTTTATTTTAACGGACATTGCCCCTAAACCTGCCGGGCCAAGCATGAGCCCCAAACCTGAAATGCCCCCCCAAAATTTTAAAAAAGGCCCCGGAAAAAGAAAATTTCAAAACCCCTTTATTAAATGGATTTTTGACTATCCCTTTCCCGGGGCACGCATGACCCCCAAAACCCTGCAAATGACCCCCACTTTTAAAAAAGGGTCCCCGGAAAAAGGAGTCTTTAAACCCCACCATTTTAGTTTCACGGCCCATTGACTAACCTTCCGGGCCACAGCAGAGCCCCAAACCTGCATGACCCCCATTTTTAAAAAAGGCCCCAAAAAAGGAGATTTAAACCCAAACCATTTTATTTAACTGGCTTTTGAAAAAACCTTTTCCGGGCCCAGAATGCCCCCCAAAACCCTCCCATGACCCCCACATTTAAAAACCCCCGGGAAAAAAGGGAAAGTTTTTCCCCCCACCTTTTTAGTTAAAACGGGACTTTGACAATCCCTTGTCCGGGGCCACACATGAGCCCAAAACCCCTTCATGCCCCCCACTTTAAAAAAGTCCGAAAAAGGAGCCCTTAAACCCCCATTTTTTTTCACTGGACATTGACTATACCGGCCCCGGGCCCAGAAAGACCCCCAAAACCCTTTAAAAGACCCCCCCTTTTTAAAAAATTTCCGGGAAAAAGGAGTTTTCAACCCCCCTTTTTAAATTGAACGGGACTTTGGAACTATACCTGTCCGGGGCCCCAAAAGCATGACCCCAAACCGCAGGGACCCCCACAAAAAAAAAGGGTCCCGGGAAAAAAGGGAAAGTCTTTAAACCCAAACCAAATTTTATTTTAACTGGACTTTGATAAAACCTTTTCCTGGGCCACAGCATGACCCCCAAAAACCTGAAAGCCCCCCACTTTAAAAAAGTCCCCCAAAAAAAGGAGCCCTTTTCAACCCCCAAATTTTTAGTTGAACTGGCATTGACTATACCTTCCCGGGCCACACAAGCCCCAAACCTAAATCCCCCCCACATTTAAAAAGTCCAAAAAAAGGAGTTTTTTCAACCCCCCCCTTTTTATTTTAAACCTGGACTTTTTACTATTTTTTCCCCGGGCCACAGCAGGGACCCCCAAAACCCTTCTTTAACCCCCACAAAAAAAAAATCCCGGAAAAAGGGAGCCCCTTTCAACCCCCCTTTTATTTTAACTGGACATTAAAACTATCCCTTTCCGGGCCACAGAAAGACCCCAAACCTGCATCCCCCCACAAAAAAAAAGGGGCCGGAAAAAGGAGTCTTAAACCCCCATTTTATTTTAACGGGACATTGACAAAAACCTGTCCGGGCCAAACAGAAATGACCCCAAAAGGGCCCCCAAATTTAAAAGGGTCCCGGGAAAAGGGGCTTTCAAAAAAAATTTAAACCAGAAAAACCCTGTCCCTGGGCCACAGAAAACCCCAAAACTGCTCCCCCCCCCCCCCCCCCCCCCCCCCCCCCCCCCCCCCCCCCCCCCCCCCCCCCCGCCCCCCCCCCCCCCCCCCCCCACCCCCCCCCCCCACCCCCCCCCCCCCCCCCCCCTTCTTTTTTTTTTTTTTTTTTTTTTTTTTTTTTTTTTTTTTTTTTTTTTTTTTTTTTTTTTTTTTTTTTTTTTTTTTTTTTTTTTTGAAGCAGAGTGCGGAAGCGGAAATGGAGAAAATCCAGCCTTCCCCTGTACACAGTCAATACCAGGGGAGCGCTTGCCCCTTTAAAGGTGTTGGAACCCCCTTGAGCTTCACTTGGGAAAAACTGGTTTGGTTTAAAAGCTCCGTTTCCCCCATGCCCTTTTTCTTGGCAATTTTTTTTCTCATTTTACTCAACTGCGGAGGAAATGGTTTTCTGTACCCTTTTTTCTCGTCCGTGCTCCATACTCCTTTTCCCCCTTTAAAACCTACATCTGGTCAAGTTTTCCTGTACCTCCCCCTTTTACAAATTTAGAGGAATTTTTTAAACAGCTATTTTGTACATCAAATTTTTTTGTACTTTTAAATTTTGAAAACCCCATTTTTAAAAAGGAAAGGAATCCCACCATGTTCCCTTTTTTCTCTTTTTTTTCATTTATTAAAGGGTTTTTCCCCAATACAGGGAAATTATAGCTATTTTTAAAAATCTTTTCAAAAACAAGTCCCTTTTTGCAATTTTGTGTCCAATTTAACCCCTGTCCCACCTATTCCGTTTCTGACAGCACCATCACCCTTGAAGCCACTTTTTGACAATTGTTAAGAACAAATGGCGGTTTGAAACAACAAATTTTTTAAAAATGGGCCTGTAGTAAAGCGCAGCCCACGCAAAAAAACCCCCCAAAAAATTTTTAAAAACATGACCCCTTTTACCACTTTGGTTTCCTTTTGAAGAACAAATGTCCCGGGTTTAAAACAACATTTTTTTATAAACCTGTAGTAATTGCTGCATTTCAAAGCACTGACCCAAAAAAAATTTTTAAAAAAGATTCCTCACCCCTGTTAAAAAAATTTTGGGGGGAGAAAAAGCCCCTTAGAAACCACCTTTTTGTTACAAAAAGGGCCCCTATTAAATTTTGTATCTCAAAACTACAAGACCCCAAAAAATTATTTAAATTTTAACTTTTTCAAACCCTATTAAAAATTGTGGGGAGAAATGCCCCTTAAAGCCACAAATTTTTTTTTCCAAAGGGCCCTAATTAAGCGTATCTTTAACAGCAACAAGACCCCCCCAAAAAAATTTTAAATTTTACTTCTCAGCCACTATTAAAAATTTTGGGGGAGAAAATTGGGCCCCTTAAAAATCACATTTCCCTTTCCCCAAAAGGGCCATGAATTTTGCTGTATCTCACAGCAACATGACCTCAAAACCATTGACAAAGCGAAAACTTCTTAAAATAAAAATGAGTAAATGGAATACGGTGTTTTTCATGAAAACCCTTCTGTCTTTTACAGTCTCCTCACAGCAAAACCAGCAAAAAAGAACTGTTGGGAAAAAGAATAAAAAAATTTCAGAAAAAAATGATCATTTTTAAAAAAAAAAAATTTCAAGAGGACCATTTCTGTTTGAAAAGGAAAGGAAGTAGACTACAAATAAACGGTGACCCGGGAAATTGGGGGGGCCCCAACATCATCAGAGTCCCTGCCCCATTCATCTTTAAAAGAAAGTAAACATCCACATTATCTGTGGAAACCGGGGCGTTTGTCTGTAAAACTCCTCCACGTCTGAAGGGCCCCTCAGATATGACGCCCGGCCCGCTGGGCAGGACAACACCTCATTGGGGTGACGAGCCAGCTTGGGCCCCTTTTGCCCTTTTGGAAAACCCCCCCAGAAGTCAAATTTGGGGCCGGAAAAACCCTGCAAAAAAAAATCGGGGTTGAAAACGCAGATAGCCCTGAAAAAAAGATCTTAACTGATCCTTGTGTTTTTAAAGTGTTCCCCGCATTTCATGCTTTTTGGGGAATTTGGGAAAAAAAAGATTTCCCGAGGACACCCATTAGGCTTTTGCCCCCCCCCCCCCCCCCCCCCCCCCCCCCCCCAAAAAAAAAAAAAAAACCTTGCCTGCTGCTGCCCAGCAAAGCCTAATTGGCCAACTCTGCTGTCCCCGTCGCTGATTTTGTTTTTAAACCGGGCATTTTGGGGGAAAGTGAAGCAAACGCAACAGTTGTCTCCCCCTTGATCAATCAAAAAGGTCTCCATTTCCCCCAATTTTTCTCTCTATTTGGGGGGGGTTTGGGAAAGGAAAAGTGCTGATTTTTGTTTTGTACCGGGATCCAGAGGGGGAACCCCCCCATAAAATGATGTTCATTTTTTAGGCCTTTAAAGCGAGGGTCATGTTGGAGGAAAAAGGAGCCCCCAAGCACTCCTGTGAAGAAAGGAAACCTTGAATTTTCCCCAAGGGCCCTGGGGGCGAGGGGGAATACAAACTATCTTCCCCTCTTTCCCCCTCCCCTCAAATTCCCGGGAAACCTCTTTCCAAGGCAGGGAAAGCCCGGGAACATCGGTGTCTAGGAATTCCCCCTCCCCCCCCCTCCCCTGCCTCCGGCAAAAGCTTTAACCCAAAACCCTGACTGCCCAGAAGGGTGCACCCCGAGGGGCTGAAAGGGGCCCCCCCTTGCAAATAACTCTGGACCCCGGGAAACCCCTGCCTAATAAGACCGGAATTTTTGAAACTGTCGGGGGGCCCTTTTGGATTTGACGGAGAAAAGGCTCCGTGCCGCATCTGTTCCGTCTCCTCCTCCTCGCGGCGAGACCTGTTTTTTTTCAAGGTCCAACCCATCGTTCCCCGAACTGAGATCACCACAATGCTCAGGGTGAACCCAAAGGGGGTTTTCCGCACTACCCATTTTGGTGCTTTTTCAAAAAAATGGCAAGGGTGGTTCCCGAGCTCTTTCACCTGCCTCCCACTCTCCGGTGGTTTTAACACCCCCGGGGCCAACCCCCTGCTTGCAGGGCCCTTTTCCTTTTGTACTGCGTTTTGGCATTGCGCTGGGTGCCCCCAAACGCGGGGCATGTGGAGGGGGGGAACCCCCACGTGTTTCCACTCAACAAGAGACGGTTGACAGGGAGGCCGAGCTGAGCTGCAACGCAGCCAGGGGGGCAAGCAGGGTCGAACGGCGGAAGTGCAACTCAACCCAACCCCTTTTTCAGCAGGCATCAGACCCAGGGAGCTCTTTTGAATTTCTTGGGCGACAAAAGGGTTTTATGACATTGGGCCCGGCCCAAAGGGGTTTTGCTCCACCTACCGATCTTAAGGGCCCGGGGGACAAAAATTTTTGCCGTTATTTGCACACCACCGGGCCGGCACAAGGTTTTTTGCCCAACCCCCGCCCCGCGCCGGGTCCCCGTTTCTTTTGAAACCTCCCCCACCCTGACCTGTGTGTGACGGGCTCCCAAGGGAGATTAATTTTTCCCCACCCGGGTTTCCCCGGGGACGTGAAACCACCAAAAGGACCTTTGGGGGAAAAGCCCTGCACCATCCCCGGGTTTTTTAAGAGCTTTCCCCCGACCTGAAAAGCCCCCTCACCCCCAGAGGGCATCCCCCCCCCACTCACCCCCGTTAGCTGTCCTAGAATAAAGCGGCCTTGGCCCTCTTACAAATCCATGGTCGGTGGGGAGATGGAAATTTTTTCCCGGGCACAAAATTAGACAAAACCCTTGAAAATTTTTAAAACACTGGGTGGCCAGGGGAGGACGGGGTTTTCCGACAAAAAATGCCTGCCTTTGGCACTGGTATTAGGGGCAAAGGCCCAGGGGCCCGACGTGGCGGGAAACCCTTTTGGCCCCACCAACAAAAGGCAAAAAATTTCCCAAAGCCAAAAGCCGGCAATGCCGACATTCCGGCCCTTTTGGGTTGGGGGTGGGGTTGGGTTAAAGTGTTTCCCTCGCTCCCAAAACCCGGAAGACAGAAGGCTGGGCTGCTAGACCTGGGCCGCTGTACGCGTACAGGTTTGTCAAACTGGCGGAAGGAAAAAGGGGGATGGAAAGGGGGACTGGTGGTGCTGGGGTAAATTTTTTCCGGGCGACGGTGGAGCTGAAGCGGGGGCCCCATCCCTGATCATGACTCCCGAAGACCCTGGGCAGCTTTAGGAAAGCCCTTTGGGGTGGGGAGGAGGGGGAGGCGGAACAAAAAATTTGCAGTGGGTTTGGGGGCCCCGGGGGGTCCGGGCTGGCCTTTTTTTTGGCCCCAAAGGGTTTTTTCCCCTTTTAACTCAAGCATCGCTGCAGGTGACTAGACATGTTTTGGGGGTGGTTAAAACCCCTTAAAGGTTTTTTGCCTCTACTTTTGCGTTTAAAGGGAAAGGCGGCATATGACCAACGCTGGGGGAATAAGGGTTGCTCAAAGAAAGGGCCCCGGCTTGGGAAAGGCCCGGACCTTTTTTAAAGGGGGATAAGCCGGGGCGGGGTTTGCGCTGACCGTGCTTCGGAAAACATATCACGGACTTTGCGACCCGCCAACCCCCTCCCCTTTTTTTTGGGGGGACCCCAAATTTACACTAACCCCCCGTCTTTCCCCCCGACCCCTGATGAAGCGCTCGGGAAACAAATTTTTTCGGGAAAAACCAGGGTGGGGTTTCCCCAATTTCCCTCATCATCATCATTAAACCAAAAACAGGTAAATTGGCTTTCCCGGGCTTTCTGCATCCAAAGCTGCGGGCTACAAGCAAGGGGGACTGCAAGGGGCCCCCTTCCGACCCCCCGGGGTTTTTTTTCCGATTTACCCCCTTTTCCCTTTACCTCCCTGAAGGCAACCCAAAAGGGGGTCAAGCAGACTAAATCATCCCTTGATCTTTTAACATGCCTTCTTTCCCCCCAAACCCCATTTTTTTCATCAAGAGGGGCTTCAGACAATGGGTTAAACCCCATGGGGGGGTGACGATTTACATTTGGGGTGCTTCCTGTTGGGCGATGCTGATGATGCCCGATGACACATTTGTGGCCGGAAATGCGAGGGCAGGAGGAAGAAATGCTAATGCCCGGGTTTCATTAACCCCTGAAGGACAATTGGCGACGATTTCGTTATTGATTCACAGGGCCCCGACCCACGATGACAGGCCTGACGGTTCCCCAACCTGAAAATCCGCTGGGATTCTTTTCCCCCAGCACGGAAGGAGCACCTTCTCTCGAAACCCCTACCTCCATGTCTTTAACCCCCCCCTTTTCTCGCTTTCCACCTGCATTTTCGCTCCATGTTCAAAAATAAAAAATTTTAGAAGGGAAGGGAAAAGTTTTTTTAAATTTTCCTTTTTAAAAGACGGGAAATCAAAAGCCCATTCTCAAAACCCTCTAAACAAACAAAAATTTCGGATTCAAATTTAACCCGCAAAGTTCCCATCAACAAATCTGGGCTGGGGAAAAATTTCCAAAAAAAACGTACTGTTATTTTTTTGGGAAAAAATTAAAATATTTTTTTGCACCTTTCAATTCACCTGGAGTGAATAAGAATTTCGTTTTTTAAAATTTACGTAGATTTCTGCGTCAATGAACCCGTGCTGGTGTGGGAAAAGTCAAAAAAAACCGGGGAAAAATTTATTTTTTATATAATAAACGGTATTTTTTTTCACCTTTCAATTCACCGTGGGGGAAAATAGAAAAGCTGTTTTTAAAATTTACTAATCTGGTCCAAAAGAACAGTTCGGGCCAAAAATCAAAAAACACTAACTGTTAAATTTTTTATATAAAAAACGGTTTTTTTTTGCAAACCTTTTTTAATTCACCGTGGTGAAAAAAAAATTGCCCGTTTTTAAAAAAATTTTCAAATGCTGCGTCAAAGAACAGTGCGGGGGGCGCAAAAGTCAAAAAAAACTTTAAATGGGTTTTGTTTTGATATAATAAACGGAAAATATTTGGCCCCCTTTCAATTCACCTTTTTGGGGAATATAAATTGCCCGTTTTTAAAATTTGTAACCTAAGAAATTTTCCAAAAAAAAGGCGGGGCAAAAATTTTTACCCCAGGGTTGAACTTTTTTGGGTGCCAATAAAGGGGGCCCAAAAAAAAACACTAACTGTTATTTTTTGATATAATAAACGGTATTTTTTTTGCCCCTTTTAATTCACCTTTGGGAAAATAGAATTGCTTTTTTAAAATTTACGTAGATGCTGCGTTAATGAAAAAGTCTGGGGGCGCAAAATCAAAAAAAACGTAACGTTATGTTTTGAAAATAATAAACGGAAAATTTTTCAACCCTTTTAATTCACCTGTGGGAATATAGAATTCTGTTTTTAAAATTTACAAAGCTTTCCAATGAACAGTGCGGGTGCGCAAAAGCAAAAAAAACCCTAAATGTGATGTTTTCGTACGAAAACACGGTAATTTTTGGGAACAAACAACCTTTGCTGACTAAAAATTGCTGGGTTGTAAATTTTAAATGCAAGGGGGATAAATCAAAATCACCGGTGTAATGGGGAAAATTGAACACCTATCTGAAATGTATACTGATAATAAAAGTGGGGGTTTTGCAGCTAAAAAAAGAGAAACCCATTCTATAAAAGATGTTTTTATCCAAAAAAGTTCGGCTGCCCAAAATCCCGGAAATATTTCAATAGCAAACTGTTTTAAAAATAAAGATAAATTTCCCCTACCATGCTACACTAAGTCTTGGTAACTTTATCCAATGTTTTTTTAAAAATAACTTGTCTGTTTTTGCCCCCCGGGGCCCCCCCACCCCTCCCCCCCCCCGCCGTGAATTTACGCGGTTTGAACTTTCTTTAAAATTCTCTAGCTAACAAAAATAAAATTTCAAATCCCCTAATCTAACTAAATTGGGGGGATTTACAGGGTAATATAAGGGTTTTTCCCGTGCAGAAATAGACTAATTTCGCTGAGCTTTTGGCCACAGGCCCAAAACGAGGCCTAACCCTATGAGCCGAGAGCACTGAGGCCCGAAACAGGAAACGCTGTTCAAGTAAAACGAGGTTTATGTGATTTTTCCAGCCAATCGCAACCCAAAACATCCCAGTCCTGACGTCGCACAACCCCATCTCACCCTGCCTAAACCCCATTTGCTGGGCCCCCAAAATTACAGGGAAGGGCCCAAAAAAAGGGGCGATCTTTAAAAGAATGAGCACAATTTTAAAACCTTTAAATTTTCCATATCTGAAATTTCCCATCACCCTAAAAAACCCTTTCGGATTTTAACTTTGTCGATAAAAATCGCTCAACACTAACATGTTCCCCCAAAAGAAGGGGAGGAATCAGAAAAATTTTAAAAATTAAAAAAAAAAACTAAAGTTATTTTTTTTAATTTAAAAAACTTTTCATCCTTCCCGGTTTAAAAACTTGAGTTCAATGTAAATAGAACATAATGTTTGACTCTGTCCGTGTATATATACTAATGCAATTGATTGATTCACTCACTCAAACAGCACCCATTATGCACCTCTCTGCCAGAATCATCACTGCCTGCCTAATCATCAAACTCCTTGTCTCTCCTCCCGACACCCCCTGGGCAATGGATTCCTATCCCCCCCCTTCTTCTTTTAAACCCCTCACACCTGACCTCTACTCGTCACCTCTGGCACAACATTACGACCTTCCTCAAAAAACCCACACAACCACCTTTTTCTCTATCCCACACACATCTCCTCACTCTCTACCTGCTTCTCCTCGCTGCCGGGGACATATCTTCCAACCCCGGGCCCCCTCAGCGCATCCCCACTGTGGCTTCAGGCATCTCTTACAGACCAAGCAGCACACATTTTATCAACCACACAAACCTCAAAACCATCCCCCTCACCCCTGCAGCACCAATCCCCATGTCTGGAGCCCTCTGGAATGCACGTTCAGTGTGCAACAAGCTTCCCTTCATCCACGACCTCTTCACCTCACGCAATCTCACCTTTCTTGGATTAACAGAAACTTGGCTGACACCCTCTGACACAACTTCCCCTGCTGCACTCTCCTATGGTGGGCTCCAGTTTACCCACACCCCCCGCCCGGGCAGTAAACATGGCAGAGGTGTCGGCCTTCTTCTGTAAAGACACCTGTTCCTTTCTCTCTATTCCACCAGTACCTTCCCTCACCCTCCCCTCCTTCGAGGTGCATTCTGTCCGCATCTACTCCCCCTCCAACCTCCAAGTGGCTGTTGTCTACCGACCACCAGGCCCTGCCACCACCTTCCTTGACCACTTTGCTTCCTGGCTCCTCCACTTCCTTGCCACCGACATCCCCACTATTATCATGGGAGATTTTAACATTCCAATCGATACTCCCCACTCCACTACTAACAAACTCCTGTCACTCTCCTCTTCCTTTGGCCTCTCCCAGTGGACCTCTGGAGCCACTCACACAGACGGACACACACTGGACCTCATCTTCACCCGCCTCTGCCCCCTATCTAACCTCTCAAACTCTCCTCTCCCTATCTCTGACCACAATCTGCTCACCTTCTCCTCCATCACCACTCCACCTGCCCCTCCTGCACCAAATCTAGCACACCCACGCAGGAACCTACAAAACCTCAACCCTTGCACTCTCTCTGACTCTCTTGCACCTCTCTCTACCATATCCTCACTTGCTGATTCAGACGCAGCCACCACATTCTACAACAACACAATCACTTCCATTCTCGATGCTGTCGCCCCTCTCACACACAACAGAACCCGCAAAATGAACAGACAACCCTGGCACACAGACTCCACCAAACAGCTGAGGCGAGCTTCCAGAGTTGCCGAACGCCGCTGGAAGAAAACACCGCTCCAACCACTGACTTCACCTCATATAAAGAATCACTGCACACATTTAAATCCGCACTCACCTCAGCCAAACAAGACTATTTCACAACTCTCATATCCTCCCTGTCCCACAACCCCAGACAACTTTTTAACACCTTCAACTCTCTCCTGCGTCCACCAGCACCCCCTCCCTCATCTCTCCTCTCAGCAGATGATTTTGCAACTCCACCTTTCATAATAAAATAAATCTCATCAGACAAAGCTTCACCCCACAGTCCTCTCAGCCTACCTCTATTCCTGCGGTGTCCCCACAGCCCACCTCTGTACCTGCTCATGACCATTGCCCTCTAACTCGCTTCTCACCGGTCACTCCTGACAAGCTCTCCTCTCTACTGTCCAAATCGAACCATCACCACCTGTAGTCTTGACCACTCCCATCTCACCTCATCCCTGACCTTAGTGCGTTATCATCCCAGCCTCACTCATCTCTTCAATCTATCATTAACCTCTGGCATCTTCCTTCCTCATTTAAAAAATGCGACCATCACCCCCATCCTAAAGAAACCATCTCTTGACCCCCTCCTCACTGTCCAACTATCGCCCCATCTCACTGCTTCCATTCGCCTCTAAACTCCTTGAGCAACACGTCCATCTTCAACTTTCCTCCCATCTCTCCACCAACTCTCTCCTTGACCCGCTCCAATCGGCTTCCATCACCCACCACTCTACTGAACCGCACCTAACCAAGTCACCAACGACCTACAACACTGCCAAAGCCTCACGCCACTACTCTGTGCTTCTCCTCCTAGACCTTTCCTCTGCCTTTGACACTGTCGACCATTCCCTCTTGCTACACCTATCCTCTCCTCTCTCGGCATCACGGACTTGGCTCTTTCCTGGATCTCCTCGTACCTCACTGATCGGACTTTCAGCGTCTCTCATTCTCGCTCCTCCTCCTTCTCTCGCACGCTCTCGTCTCGTCGGTGTCCCCCAAGGGTCAGTCCTGGGCCCACTACTCTTCTCTATCTACACTCTTGGCCTCGGTCAGCTCATCGCTTCACACGGCTTTCAATACCACCTGTATGCAGATGACACCCAACTCTACATCTCCGGCCCAGATGTCAACCTCTCTCTTCTCTCCCGGATCCCTGACTGCCTGTCCTCCATTTCCTCCTTCTTCTCTCTCCCGTCTCCTAAAACTAAACGTGGAGAAAACTGAATTCATTATCTTCCACACCGTCCCACTCCATCTCTCCACCCGATCTCTCTATCACTGTCAATGGCTACACTCTCTCACCAGCACTACAGGTCCGCTGCCTTGGGATAATCTTTGACTCCAATCTGTCCTTCAAACCGCACATCCAAACCCTCACCTCTGCTTGTCACCTCCACCTAAAAAATATTTCCCGAATCCGCTCATTTCTTAACTCTGAAAGCACAAAAATGCTTGTCCATGCCCTCGTCATCTCCCGCCTCGACTACTGCAACATCCTCCTCTGTGGCCTCCCAGCTAGCACCCTCGCTCCCCTCCAAACCATCCTTAACTCTGCTGCCCGTCTGATTCACCTCTCTCCTCGCTACTCCCCTGCCTCTCCCCTCTGCTGATCCCTTCACTGGCTACCCATTGCCCAGCGAATCCAGTTCAAGCTAGCAACTTTGACCTACAAGGCTCTCCATAACCTCTCCCCTTCATATATCTCTGCCTTAATCTCTAAATACCTCCCCTCACGCAACCTCCGCTCTCACAGGACCTTCTCCTCTGCTCTCCTCTGATCACCTCCTCACATAAACCGTCTCCAAGACTTCTCTCTTGCTTCCCCCAAACTCTGTAAATCACTGCCCCAACACATCAGTCTCTCCCCCTCTCTAAACGGCTTGAATCGTTACCTGAAAACCTACCTCTTCAGTATTGCTTATAATCAACATTAACCGGGTTGCACTGGTCCGCCCCACAAACATGTCTGTCCCTCCCCTTCTGTCTCTTCACCCCTCCCTTTAGATTGTAAGCCCTCGCGGCAGGGAACCTCTTTCCCTCGTACCAGTTGTTAGTCACTTTTTGTCACTTTGTAATTGTTTGACCAATGTTATTTATGTACCCGCCTGAAATGTACAGCGCCCTGGAATCAAGGGCGCTCCAAAATAAATGATAATAATAATAATTATGTTTTTAATTCACAATCACTTTACACCTATTTTATCTTTATAGGATGAAGATAAATGAGCGGGACCATTTGAGCTGGTTTCTTCTGTGAAAATATGTACTGGCATGTTGGTGTGACATGTTTTGGATGAGATTTTATAGCTTTGAATATTATATGAACATCTCTCCTTTGTGATTTTTTTGCTACTTTGGACCTATATGGGACTGGCATACTCACCGTTGGTTACCTGCGCGCTACCACTTGTTCACACTAAGTGTGTTCTTTGTGGTTAGCAGTGCCCTCGCATCATGGGATCAATGGTTATGGTTCATGACATTGTTTCCCGGTGATGCATTGGTGGTACTATGGTGTATAGTTTCTATAAGAGCCCAAGAAAGGTCTCCATGATTTCTATTTTCATTATAATACCATTGTGAGGATGTTCTAGCCCTTTAAGATATAGCTAATGGCAAAGTAAGTGCTCTCTATGTCATGATTACGCGTATTATGGGCAACAGACATGCGCAGTGGAGCTGTAAGATCTAGTAACATCTGCGCATGCGTGCCCGGAGCGGACATGCGTATTGGAGTTTTGAGGACGCCGTACATTGTTATGTGCCGCCGACTGGTCCCGCTCCCGCTATATATGATTATACATCGTTCCTATTGATATAGGTAATTATATGCACTTTGTTACTTATATTTGATTGGTGGAATATTTCACTGTGGGAAGTGATTGGTTCAATAGATGCACTGTTTTATTGGGTTAAACATATATAATGAGGCATTGTAATTTTGTATGTTATGCTTGAGAAAGGCTCAGTCTGTTTCCTGTGAGCCGAAACATCGCACTTTTTTTGTACTTGGGATTCCAATAAATGAAGATTTTATGCTGACATCCTTGCTCTATGGTTTTTTGGATCTTTGGAGGCGAGTTGGGACTAACTTGCTGATGGATGGCCTGTTGCATGCAATCTTCTAAATATCTTTATTGAGGACTTTTGGTGCTGACCCAAACCTTTTTTCTTGGATTCAAGCTACCTGTGTCAGTAACCTATTGTTACTGACATCAACAAGTCTCCTTCACCCACCAAAACGTGGTTTTCAGTGGCCCGTTTGTAGAAGGTATACTGCTGAATTCCACCTAGTGGGACGAGAGGACCTATCGCTATGGAGTTATCGGTTCCACTAGACCCAAAGCCCCGCGATAGGTGAAAAATCCGCGAAGTAGCGCTGGCGTTTACTTATTTTATGATTTATACATATTTTAAGGCTCTATAAACCCTCCCCGCTCTCCTATAAATCTTTCCCACACTCTTATTAATCTTTAAAGAGCACAATGCTGTGGTTGGTCGCCTTCCATTCCGTAACACAAAATCCCGCGATATAGCGAAAATCCCACAATACAGTATTAGATCCAGATAGATATACTTTTAAAAAAAATCCGCGATATAGGGAAGCCGCAATAAGTGAACCGCGATATAGCGAGGGACGACTGTATATATATATATATATATATATATATATATATATATATATATATATATATATATATATATATATATATATATATATACGTACATGCTATATGCAATGTCGGCATAATTACCTGATGGCATTTGTAGAGAGGTGAAAGACCGTAGCTCGGTGTGAGTCAAAAGGAGACTTCTGCGCTGCACAAAGTCAGCCAGCATCTCTAAATACGCAGTGCACATGCGCAGAATAGAAACTGAATATACATCACTCAAGCAAAGAGGGCATGCATCATTTCTGCCTAAACACTCACTACATCGATCCGGACAGTAATCATACACTCTAAGGCTGCATTGTCTCTCCTACATACATGAGTCCACATTTCAACATGTAAAGTACTGCAGAATACTCACATGTGAAGAAACCTTTAATAGGGATCAATCTACCCGTGTCTGTGTGTTGAACATTTTCACCTCGTATTATGTTCGCACAATGTGCACAGTGCAAACATGGGTATGTTTCTTTCCGTTGTTGTTCCAATTAATTGTTGTACTGATCTAGATTTCAAAGACTCAATATCAGCTTTTATGAGAGCGTCTCTGATATTTCTAGGACGTGTAGAACAAATCATAACGGGAGATTGAAACGCCTCAATCTGTGGTTAATGCTCCTTTAAGAGGGGCCATTTTCTCCCAATGCTACAGAAAGTTACACATAAGTGGTATAGCTGCATCCATAAGAGTCTGATCTATCATATATTACATAATTTATCCTGTACTCAGAACACCGACTTACGCTGCTGTGGCCCGGGCGCTGTCAGCAATCTTTGCAGTTGTACGCGACTCCTAGGAGCACATACAGCTTACTCTCCGTTCCCTGTCAGTGTCCGGGCAATGCCATGTCCTGGGCACCGGCGGGGATCGCTTCGGCTCTATGCGACTCCTCCTGGAGCGCATAGAGCCGAAGCCTCTATTGTGGAGCAGAGAGCGAGCGCTCCCTGCTCCACAATAGAACTCCCGAAGGCTGCAAGCAGACCTGCGACCTTCCGGAGTCTCCGCCACAGGCAGCGCGCGATGTCATCACGCTGCCTGCGCGGCCTGATGACATCGCCGGCCTGTGCAGGAAGACGGAGCCAGAGGTGAGCAGCGGGGGAGCGGGGGACTGTGGTGAGTATCTGTGTTTGTTTTTTTAAATAATCCCTATCTATACCTACCTATGGGGGACATAAGTACCTATGGGGGACATACCTGCCTATGGGGGACATAACTACCTATGGGGGACATAACTACCTATGGGGGACATAACTACCTATGGGGGACATATCTGCCTATGGGGGACATACCTACCTATGGAGGACCTATACCTGCCTATGGGGGACCTATACCTGCCTATGGGGGACATACCTGCCTATGGTGGACTTAACTGCCTATGGGGGACATACCTGCCTATGGGGGACATACTTGCCTATGGGGGACATAACTGTCTATGGGGGATATACCTACCTATGGGGGACATAACTGCCTATACCTGCCTATGGGGGACATATACCTGCCTTTACCTGCTATGGGGGACCTATACCTGCCTATACCTGCTATGGGGACCTATACCTGTCTATACCTGCTATGGGGGACATATACCTGCTATGGGGGACATATACCTGCCTATACCTGCTATGGGGGACATATACCTGCCTATACCTGCTATGGGGGACATATACCTGCCTATGAGGGGACATATACCTGCCTATACCTGCTATGGGGGACATATACCTGCCTATACCTGCTATAGGGGACATATACCTGCCTATAATTACACACCATACACACCATACATATACACCGTACATGTACTAAATATATTGTTTCCGCCTTACATACAAATTCAACTTAAGAACGAACCTGCAGTCCCTAACCCGTATGTAACCCAGGGACTGCCTGTATTTGTTCCCTGCAAAAATAAACATTGGGCCTTATGTATGAAAACAGTCTAGCAGTAGTCCCCGGCGCCGCTATCCGCCGCCGCCGATCGTTAGGGTCCTAAGCCGCTACCAGTCGCTAAGCTATCGGCTTAGAGGCTTAGGACCTTGGCAACGGCAGCGGTGGCGGGACTAACTGTATGTGCGTCCGCCGGACGCACATACAGTTAGATGCTTCAGCGGAGCAGAGAGCTCCGCGGAGTAATTTGTGGCCGCAGTCAGGATGCGGCTCTGTGCGCGCCGGAGTGCACGGGCGGCGTGCACGTTATCACGCTGCCCGCGCGCGGCCTGGTGATGTCACACCGCTGAAGAAAAGACCGGGAGCAGCGACAGCAGCGGGGAAAGAGGTCAGGTAAGTGCTGTCAGGTTATTACTTTTAATTAGCTCTATTCATGCTGGGGGCATATTATCTACTGTCATATGTGCAGGGGGGGCCTATTATCTATTGTTATATGTGCAGGGAGGGGGGCTATTATCTATTGTTATATGTGCAGGGAGGGGGGGCTATTATCTATTGTTATATGTGCAGGGAGGGGGGCTATTATCTACTGTCATACAGTATGTGCAGGGAGGGGGGGCTATTATCTATTGTTATATGTGCAGGGGGGGCCTATTATCTATTGTTATATGTGCAGGGAGGGGGGGCTATTATCTATTGTTATATGTGCAGGGAGGGGGGCTATTATCTATTGTTATATGTGCAGGGAGGGGGGGCTATTATCTATTGTTATATGTGCAGGGAGGGGGGCTATTATCTATTGTTATATGTGCAGGGAGGGGGGCTATTATCTATTGTTATATGTGCAGGGAGGGGCTATTATCTACTGTTATATGTGCAGGGAGGGGGGGCTATTATCTATTGTTATATGTGCAGGGAGGGGGGCTATTATCTACTGTCATATGTGCAGGGAGGGGGGCTATTATCTACTGTCATATGTGCAGGGAGGGATGCTATTATCTACTGTTATATGTGCAGGGAGGGGGGCCTATTATCTACTGTTATATGTGCAGGGAGGGGGGGCTATTATCTACTGTTATATGTGCAGGGAGGGGGGGCTATTATCTCCTGTTATATGTGCAGGGAGGGGGGCTATTATCTACTGTTATATGTGCAGGGAGGGGAGCTATTATCTACTGTTATATGTGCAGGGAGGGATGCTATTATCTACTGTTATTTGTGCAGGGAGGGGGGCTATTATCTACTTATATACGTGCAGGGAGGAGCTATAATCTACCTACATATGTGCTGTGAGGCCTATAACCTACCTATATATACACGTGCTGTGGGGCCTATAAGCTATCTATATACCTGCTGGGGGACCTAAACCTGCCTATATACCTACTGGGGGATCCATAACCTGCCTATATACCTGCTGGGGGATCCATAACCTGCCAATATACCTGCTGGGGGATCCATAACCTGTCCTTATACCTGCTGGGGGACCTAAACCTGCCTATATACCTGCTGTGGGTCCTAAACCTGTCTATATACCTGCTGGGGGAACTAAACCTGCCTATATACCTACAGGGGGATCCATAACCTGCCTATATTCCTTCAGGGGGATCCATAACCTGCCTATATACCTCCTGGGGGATCCATAACCTGCCCATATACCTGCTAGGGGACCCATAACCTGCCCATATACCTGCTGGGGGATCAATAACCTGCCTATATACCTGCTGGGGGACATATAAACTACACACCTACCTACTGGGAGATATATAAAGTATATAACCACCTACTAGAGGACGTATAACTTACTGGGGGACCCTTTTACCTTCACTGGGGGACACATAATTTACTGCGTGTGAAGTCGCTAACAGTCGTTAAGCCGGTTGTTAAGGCCTCAAGACAAGTCAGTTGATAAGAGTTAGCAATCGACTCAGCGGACTCCAGTCGGTTGTTAAGCCAGTTGTTAAGGCCTCAAGTCGATTGTTAAGACCTTAGCAATCGACTCCGGGGACTATCTAGCAGTAACACTTTCTTTGTTGCCCATAGCAACCAATCAGAGCTTGGCTATGGAAAAATAAAAGCTGAACTTTGGTTACTATAGGCAACAAAGACAGTCTTACTGTTAGACAGTTTTCATACATTAGGGCCCATATCTTATTATAATTTTTATTATCATTTATTTTAGAGCGCCCTTGATTCCAGGGCGCTGTACATTTGAGGCGGGTACATAAATAACATTGGTCAAACAATTACAAAGTGACAATAAGTGACTAACAACTGGTACAGAGGGAGAGAGGGCCCTGCCCACGAGGGCTTACAGTGAGAAGAGACAGAAGGTGAGGGACAGACATGTTTGTGGGGTGGAGCAGTGCAACACGGTTAATGTTGGTTTTCAGGTTGCGTTTGAGGCTAGTGAGAGAGAGGGAGAGTCTGAGGTCTTGAGACAGTGAGTTCCAGAGTGTGGGGGAAGCACGGGAGAAGTCTTGGAGACGGTTATGTGAAGAGCTGATAAGAGGTGAGCAGAGAAAAAGGTCCTGTGAGGAGCGGAGGTTGCGTGAGGGGAGGTATCTAGAGATTAAGGCAGCTCTGTATGGAGGGGAGAGGTTATGGAGAGCCTTGTAGGTCAAGGTTGCTAGCTTGAACTGGATTCGCTGGGCAACGGGCAGCCAGTGAAGGGATAGGCAGAGGGGAGAGGCAGGGGGGTAGCGAGGTGAGAGGTGAATCAGACGGGCAGCAGAGTTAAAGATGGTTTGGAGGGGAGCAAGAGTGCTAGATGGGAGGCCACAGAGAAGAATGTTGCAGTAGTCTAGGCGGGAAATAACAAGGGTATGGACAAGCATTTTTGTGCTTTCAGAGTTAAGGAATGAGCGGATTCAGGAGATGTTTTTCAGGTGGAGGCGGCGGGCAGAGGTGAGAGTTTGGATATGCGGTTTGAGGGACAGATTGGAGTCAAAGGCTATCCCAAGGCAGCAGACCTGTGGTGCTGGTGAGAGCGTGTAGTCATTGACAGTGCTAGAGAGATCAGGTGGGGGGATAGAGTGGGATGGTGGGAAGATAATAAATTCAGTTTTCTCCACATTTAGTTTTAGGAGACGGGAGGAGAAGAAGGAGGATATGGACGCAAGGCCTTAGTGGACCCCCTCAACCTCTGGGCACTCATTATGGCTGTTATGTCTATAATAATGCCCATGGATACAATATAGGGCAACATATATGAACGGGGCTGCGGTTAAGGGCGTTGCTAGGATCCAGATCCGCCGTACAGGGGGTACAACCGGTACTCCTGTACGGGGCCCGGAGAAATAAGGGGCTCGCTTCAAGCAGGCCCGCTTATTTTATACATTGTTCAGTAGTTAGTAGAGCACGGTGCACCCGAGCGCCGCTCTCTACATAGGGCCCGGTTGTAGCGGCTGGCGAGCGCCAGCGGTGCTTGGAGGGGGCCCGTGCTCCCTGCACCACTGCGCTCCGCCTCCGCTGCCTTACATACAAAAATGACTGTGCCCGGCCGGCCCCACGAGCAGGGTTGGGGGCGGTGCTGGGAGGGAGGGGGCCCGCGCTCCCGGCATAGCTGCTGCGCTCAGCACTTCATTAAGAAATCTACTTACATAATCCCTGCGCGCTGACACGCTGGAGCCGGGGCCGGGACCTCCTCCTCTGTCTGTGGCTGTGGGCTGTGAATAATTTGAGTCCGGAGCTTCACAGATTCAAATCGTTCTGCATCCCGCCGCTGGCCACACAGCGGCGGCGGCAGGGAGAGGAGGAGGAGGTCCCGACCCCCGGCTCCAGCGTGTCAGCGCGTAGGGATTATGTAAGTAGATTTCTTAATGAAGCGCTGAGCGCAGCAGCTATGCCGGGAGCCGGGACCTCCTTTCAGCAGCGGAGCCCAGGCAAGCTAGAACTGTGGGGGGCCCCCCCTTCACCCACCTGGGCCATCCAGAACAGTGGGGGGCCCCTCTTCACCCGGGCCAGCTAGAACCGTGGGGAGCACCCCTTCACCCACCTGGGCCAGCCAGAAAAGTGGGGGGGCCCCCCTTCACCCACCTGGGCCAGCTAAAACCGTGGGGGGAGCCCCCCCACCCAAAACCTGGGTCCACCTTACCCTGGCAACCGTGGGGGTCCCCCTTCACCCACCTGGGCCAGCCAAGAACCGTGGGGGGCCCCCTTCACCCACCTGGGCCAGCTAGAACCGTGGGGGCCCCCCCTTCACCCACCCAGGCCAGCCAGAAAAGTGGGGGGCCCCCCCTCCACCCACCTGGGCCAGCTAAAACCGTGGGGGGACCCCCTGCCCCCAGGCCAGCTAGCACCACGGGGAGCCCCCCTTCACCCCCCTGGGCCAGCCAGAGAAGTGGTGGGTCCCCCTTCACCCACCTGGGCCAGCTAGAAACGTGGGGGGCCCCCCCCTTCACCCACCTGGGCCAGCTAGAACCGTGGGGGCCCCCCCGTCACACCCCGGGGCCAGACAGAACAGGGGTGGGTCCCCCTTCACCCACCTGGGCCAGCTAGAACCTTGGGGGCCCCCCCTTCACCCACCTGGGCCAGCTAGAACCGTGGGGGACCCCCTTCACCCACCCGGGCCAGCCAGAACCGTGGGGGGGACCCCCTTCACCCACCCGGGCCAGCCAGAACCGTGGGGGGATCCCCTTCACTCCCCCGGGCCAGCCAGAACCGTGGTGGGTCCCCCTTCACCCACCTGGGCCAGCCAGAAGGGGGAGAAGGCGGCCCCCCACCACACGCACAGCCGGGGGGGAGAAGGGGGGCCCCCAAGGTTCTAGCTGGCCCAGGTGTCTGAACAGAGGGCCCCCACGGTTCTAGCTGGCCCGGCTTGATGAAGTGGGGGCCCCCACGGTTCTTGCTGGCCCAGGTGGGTGAAGGGGGGCCCCCCATGGTTCTAGCTGGCCCAGGTGGGTGAAAAGGGGGCCCCCATGGTTCTAGCTGGCCCGGGTGGGTGAAGGGGGGCCCCCACGGTTCTGGCTGGCCCCCCACAGTTCTGGCTGGCCCGACTGAACATGTACCCACATGGCCCGGGAGGAGGAGGGGTGCCCCCCACACACATGGCACTCAGCCATACATGAGGGCCCCCTCCTCCCCCTCCTTGGCTATGTGGGTGGGTGTGTGTGAGTGAGCGGAATGAGCCCTCTCTCACTCACACACGGCCAGGAGAGGGGCCTCAAAGTGAATGTAAAAAAAAAGTTTTAAAGTGTCAAAAAATTAAAAGGTCTTAGGCTATGTTCACACGGCTTATTTTGGGACGGATTTGGTCCCGTATTCCGCGCCGTACTGCGCTCAAATACGGCGCAAATCCGTCCCAGTCATTACAGTAATCCACAGGTCTCAGAGAACTATGGATTACGTCTCCTCTGACATGCACATTATCCCGGCGGGATCTGCGCCGTGGATAATGAAAATCTATGGGGCCGGCTAGCTGCCCCCCCCACCTGCCCCCGTACACACGGCGTAGTTGCGGGTGAAATCCGTCCCGCAATTACGGCTTGAATAAGCAGTGTGAACATAGACTTAGGGTGTGTTCACACAGTGTCTTGCCTCCATATAAACATCCGCTTTTCTGATGCGTCTCTGGGTCCATCAGAAAGGACCCAGAGACGGATCTAACAATGAGCAGTGAGATTGTCACTGCCGGCAATGAGGAACACACAGCGGCGTTCAAATGAGAGATCGCCGCTGCGTGTTTGTTTTGCGCCTGTCGGGTCCGTCTTGCGGATGCCATCAAAGAAGTGATATGCAATTCTTGGATCGCATCCGCAAGACTGACCCAACAGGTGCGATGCAGACACACAGCGGTGATCTCTCATGTGAACGCCGCTGTGTGTTCCTCATTGCCGGCCGTGACAATCTCACTGTTCATTGTTAGATCCGTCTCTGGGTCCGTTCTGATGGACCCAGAGACGCACCAGAAAAGCGGATGTTTATATGGAGGCAAGACGCCGGGGGAACATACCCCTAAAAGGTGATATCACCCCCCGTTTGCCATTTTACAAATAAGATAAATACAATAGTTCCCCCATATTTGGTGTTGCCCCTTCTGAAAAAGTCCAATCTATTAAAATATAACATTCAATATCCCATAGGGCTATGTCTCCACTGCACTGCTTTACAATGTATCTTCGGTGCTTTTTACGTTTTTTTTTTTTAAAGTGCCGAAGATACGATCCTTTCCTGCAGCCCTATAGACTACAATAGGAAAGACGCGCTGCAGTCTCCACAGCTCGTCTCTTCTCTGCTCGTCTTTCGGCGTGGGCGTATTATATAACTGTTGTTTTAATACGCCGACGCTTTTTCGTTTTTTTTTTGCCGTCTTCCCCATAGGTTTGTATGGGTGAGGGCAAAAAATTAGAAGCGACCGCGGTTTTTTTTTTAAAAAAGCGTGAAAAAATCCCGCAGCCTTGGCATCGGAAAAAAAAAGGGGCCATTTTCTGGCTTTTTTTTTGTCCGTTCAGTGGAGACAAAAAACATACACGGAACACTGTAGAAAAAAATTTTTCCCAAATCCCCAAAAATTGAAATTTTTTGGTATTTCACGTCCTCAAAAAAAAATTAGAATCAAATCAATAAAAAAAAGGGGGATATTCCACACGGGTTTTAAAATAAAAATCCCTTCACCCCACAAAAAATGCCGCCTCATAGGTCTTTGGTGTTTTACAAAAAAGTTATTTCCCGCACAAAATGGTTTTGGGTGCGAATTTCAAAAATGGTAAATGGAAATTTTTTATGGTCCGAAACATAACAGAAAACCCTATATTTTTTGGTATTGGCGGTGCGTATAAAACCTGTGTAATCAGAAAAACACATCATTTTTTACCGGTTTGAATGCGTAAAAACAAAACCCCGCAAACAAAAAACATTTATTTTTTTTTTTAAGTATTTTTTTCACGTTTCCAAGTACATTAAAGTTAGATAGAAAGGGCCCGCCAAAAGAGTTCTACCTTGGCATGGTGGCAGGCTTAAAAAATTTTCCCAACAAGTTTTATTTTCCAAAAAGCTAAAGAGGACGTGGGGCCCCGTGGGGCTCAGCAGGAATGGGTGGTGCCCTTTTTGGGGGGGGTGCCTGGGGAAGGGGCGTGTTTGGGGGGGACAGGAGAGGGGGCCCCCAAACCTTTTGGCTTATGGGGGGGCCCCAAAATTTCTTTGGCAAACCCCTGCTAGGGTCCCCAAAAATCCGGGGCCCGAGCCCTTTTTATTAAGTTTTTGCTAGAGAGCTGGGTTAAACAGCATTTTTACGCCACATTGTGAAAAAGGAGATGTATTTTTTTTCAGAGGAGAAAACTTTTTGTTCCCGTATTTTTTTTTTTCGTGTAATCCCCATAGATCCCGTCCATCCCTCAGCAGTAACTGTCAATGAAAATCACAGACAAATTTTCTTTTTCAAAACGCTACCCCATTATGAAAGTGTAAAAACCTTATAAATAAAAAGTCACCAAATAAACACCGATACATGGAGCAAATCACCAGAGAATTTTTACTTAAAAAAAAAAAAAAAAAAAAACCCCAAAATAAAACCTCCACAATCAAACCCCAAAATTATTACTACTTAAAGGGTCAAAAAAATACTGCCAGGCCCCTGGCCAAACGCGACCACCCAAAAGGGGGGTATAGGGTTATTGTTTCCCCGAGAAATTTATAGATAATAGGGTCCTCCAGTCTGTAGTAGATAATGGTTTTCCCCCAGTCGGTTATGTTAGGTAATGTGTCCCCAATTTGGGATAGGTAATGGGGGGCCCCCCAGTGGGTATATAGATAGGTAATAGGGCCCCCAGTATATATAGCTATGCAATAGGGCCCTCGTAATTGGGGTTTTGGGCCCCAGTTTATATAATTTTGGGCCCCCTTTTACTTTTATAGGTGGTAATTGGGCCCCCAGTTTAGTTTGATAATAGGACCCCAGTACATACAGGTAGGTAATAGGACCCCCAGTTAGATGGGGCGGGTAATGGGGCCCCAGTATAGGTAGGTATAGGGTCCCGGTATGGTATGTCTTAGAGGCCTAGTTTTTAAAGATAGGCAGGTAATGGGCCCCAATATAAGCTAGGCAGGTAATGGGGCCCCCCAAAATATATATTAGACAAATTTTGGGAACCCAGTATATATAGGCGGTAATATGGAAATTTTTAAAAAAAAATACCATTTACTCACCTTTTTCCGCTCCCCCTTTAAGCTCCGCCCATCTCTGTCTTCTTCCCATCACAGGTGGAGCAGGCAGCAGGATGACATACTCTCGCCGCCTGTGCCAAATACCCCGGACGCTCCATGGAGCATTAAACGGGCTTTTCTGCTCAGGACCCAGTAAACCAATACAATTGAAGGGGGACCGTCTGCACTCTGGGCCCACTGCAGTGGCCTGAAACCCGGCGAGGTTTGTGGCACAGGTGGTTTTGCTCCAGATTAAAAATTTCCCTCCCAAAACCACGGGGCCCACTGGTGCGAGTTTTTTGAAGTCCCTTTGTAGTCTTTTTCTGTAGTATTGAACAATTGTACGCCCAAACTTGCCGCAATCTCTTGAATCACCAAAGTTTGACTGATAACTGATGTACAAATCCATACCAGATTCAAAGTGATATGGTTGAGGCAAATTTTGCCGTAGAACGGGAAAACCATGTATAATGTGTTAGATACTTTCATCATTCTGGAAAATATTTTCACCTCAAAATGTTTTAAAAATTGGTGGTCATTGCCAGTTTTCATACTGTTGCCCATTTTGGTTGTTCCTTTGTTTTAAAAAGTGCAGTTGCTCTTTTGTCATTTGGGAGTCTTCAGGCTACTTAGTCTGTAGTCATGTGTCAGGCATGGAATGACATTTTATACACTAATATTTCCTGGTATCCACAGTATGTACTAAATTGAAAAATAAAAATTTGTACATCTGTCTTAGACGTATTGATCCGTTTTTTTTCAGTTCAAAAAATCATAATCTTTACAAAATTTACTTTTGTTTTGTTTTTAAACCCCCGAAAATTGCTTTTTCATGCCCCGTTTTAAAAGATCTTTAAAGTCAACAAAAATGGTCACTAATGCAGCCCCCTCAAGTTAATTATTATATCTAATAACTTTCATGCTGGAACCGCCTGCTGATTAATTGCTCCCATAAATCTCTCTAAAGAGGTTTGAGCCACCCATTCCCTCAATGATAAACAAGCATTTTCTCTCCTTTTCCCAAGACACTTCCATTATACAAACAACTAGCTGTGAAACCATGTCCTTCCCAGGAACAAATCCCTTTTACTGCCAGACAGTCACCATTCAAAAAGGGGGTTTTAAGCCAATTCTAGCAGTTAAGTAAATATCTTCTGCTTTTAACTTTACAATAAATGTTCTCGGGTCGCACACATAGAACTTCAAAGTGCACTGGTTCCACTTGAGGCTCTTATTTATAAACAGGATTAGATCCTGCAAAAAAAGGAAGATTTTCCCCTGCATCAAATAAATGCTGGACTTTACGTCGTGGATGTGTCTGAAATAAAATATAGTTTTATATTTAAAATGTAGTATTTTTTTACCACTGAATAGCTGCAGGGTTTATTTAAAAGGGAATTTGAAAAATATCAAAAATCCTAAGTACGACAAATGGCAAGTGTTCAACTTTATCATTGTTGTATTTAACGCAGGTCTTAATGGTCACTAAAACATGAACCCACTTCAGTGCCACATGGATATTTCGATTTAGATTAAATCTAAAACAGGACCTTTATGAGAAGTGCACACAAGTTGACTGGAGAATCACTTAACATCTGACTTGTATACAGACTTGGGTGAAGAATGTAGGATAACCAAAACTTCCCAGTGTCTCATGGTAATGCTTACCATTTCAATAAGTATGAAGGTGAGGGTCCCAGTTACATATGTATCACATATCTATAGCTAAGTTACATATAACAGAAGTGGATCCAAATCCAAAACTGGATCCAGGAGATAGGTGAAGTAAGTCCTTTCATCCTATATTTTTCATTTATTTGGAATCCATCACTGGATTCGGCTTGAAAACCTGAACTTAAAAACCTGCAGTATTTTTCCAAACATTGCAATGTGTAAAACACCATTTAAAGTTTGTTTTTCAAAAATTTTGGGTTTTTTTTTTGTGGAAAACTGTTACTGCAGTTTTTTTTTTAACGAGAGAGGTGGATTCTGCAGGGTGGAGAAGTAGAAGTCTTTCCTTTATATGTACCCTTCTCTTTGGTTCATCCTACCCTTTGGGTTTGAAAAATCCCCTTTTGGATTTTTAAAAAAAAATAAGTCAATTTATAAAACCTTTTCCTTTAAACCCCTTTTTTACGACAAAGGGAATAGTGGAAAAAGTCATGGTGCCAGAAAATGTTCAATAAAAGGGGGATTATCGGAAACCCTTGATACTTAGAAGACTGGTGTCAGCTGCTAATTGTAGTTGACAGCCACTGGTAACAGCAGGGAACAGAGCTGGCTCTGTTCCCTGCAAGTTTACCCATTAGACGCCGCGGTGATCGAGGCCTCAGCGTTTCAAAATTTAAATGAGAAGGGTGGCATGCTCCTTTTTCCCCCTTCGATTGGCCCCCCTGGGGCCCGGGATCGGGGGTGCCGTTTAGTGAGCATGGCCCAGTTTGAAGCGTGTGAAGGTTTCATTGCATGCGGGTTTTTATCATTTCCCTTCCCAAAAAACTCCCAAATTTTTGTACATCCTTCTGAATTGTTTTTTCAATGCGGGAAGGGGTTTGAAAACTAAAAAATATATTCAAGTCCCCAAGGGGACAAAATTTTTTTGTAAAAAAAAAAATTTTTAAAAGGGTAAAAAAAAATTTAAGGTTAAAATCACTCCTCTTTTGCCATTTTACAAATAAAAAATAAAATAAAATAAAAAAGTTACACATAATTTGTATTGCTGCTTCAGTAAAAGTTTGATTTACTAAAATATAACATTCTGTACGCTGAACACTGTAGAAAAAAAAATCCAAATGCCAAAATTGTTTTTTTTGGTCATTTCACTTCTAAAAATTAGAATACAAAGCAATCAAAAAGTCAATTTTTATTTCAAAAATGGGGACAATAAAAAAATAATTTCAGCCCAAAAAAAGTGCAACATCAATCAAGTCATTATGTACAAAAAAGTTATTGGTTGCAGAAAATGGCGCTGCACCACACATTTTAAAAAAAAAGGAAAAAAGCTTTTGGGGTTTTTTTTTAAAGATACTAAAAAAAATTTAAAACCCACATATTTGTTATTTGCTGGGGAAACGTATAACTTGTAGAAAAAAGAAAAAAACAAACATTTATACCGAAAAGGGAAGCAAATGTTAAAAAAAAAAAAACTCCCCCACAAACATGGCGCAAGTATGGTTTTTTTCACATTTCACATCAATACACCTTTGAAAGGAATTTTTTTTTTCTTTCCCAAAATTTTTGCTCTTGGAAGGGAGGGAAAGGGAAAAAACCAAAAGGGCCCTATATTATGGGAAAAGTCATCAGGGAAATGGTTTTAAAAAGAATTTACCACCAAATTTCAGCCCCAAAAGGCCCAAATTTTACATGTATGATCACTGGGGCTACACCACTGAGTAAACATACATTTATCACGTAACCTGTGCATTGCGGGAAATGTAAAAAAAAAAATGTACGTTTTGTAGTTTGTATTGTAATTTACATTTTGTATATACTGGATATACAGTTCTCTGAAATGTTTTTACCCAGATTTCCCACATTCTTGAATATGCAAGTTATATAGTTTTTCAGGTTTTTTTTCTTCACCCATCTGTCTTTTTAGAGCTTAATAATCTAATTTCCTGATTATTGGTACTGTGTTTTGCAAGTCAGTTAACCCCTTACTGCCACAGTCAGTTCAGACCTTCCTGACAGAGCACAATTTTTTAAATCTGGCTTGTGTGACTTTATGTGGAAATAACTTTTTGATACGTTTACCTATCCATGTGATTCAGAGATTGCTTTCTCATGACACATTGTTCTTTAAATTAGTTAGAGATTTTAGTCCATATAATCCTTGTTTATTTGTGAAAAATATCAAAATGTCATGAACATTTTGAAAATATTTTTATTTTCAAAGTTAAAAAATTTCTGCGTGTAAGTTATTCCACACAAAATAGTTTATAACTAACATCTAATATGTCTAATGTAAGTTGGCATCATTTTTTAAATGTCTTTTTATTTTTTTTTACAACAGTAGGGGGTTTAGAAATTTTCCAATTTTTTCATTTTTCTTTGAACCGGTCCAGTTCTGACTTGGCTTTCAGTGGCCCATATGTTAGATACCACCCATCAATGACTCCAAGAAACTACTTCCCATAAAGTGTTCAAAACAGCATATAGGAAGTTTATCAACCCTCTTGGTGTTTCACAGAAATTAAAGCAAAATGTCACTTTTTTGCAGATTGTCAATTTTTGTCCATTATTCACTGGAACACGGTAGATGATAATAGAGAAATGCAACGCAATAATGATTCCTCCGATTTCACTGTTTGTATAGATATCCTATATGTGCCCTAGTGTGCTATTTGTCTCAACCACCAGCCTAAAAATAGAAGGAGCACCTCCTGGACTTTGGGGATCTCATTCTCATTACGATTTTCTTTAAACATCATTACAGGTTTTCAGACACACTAAGGTGCTTAAACTTTATAAACACTAAAAATACCTCATGTTGGGAACTACACCCCTTAAGGAATATATCCAGAGGTGTAGTGAGTGTTTCACAATTTTTTTTTAGTATTAGGCTGGGAAATTGAAAATGGGAAATTGAAAATGAAAAATCAATTTTTTTCCAACAACCTGCAATTTTAGTTGAAAATGTTTAATTTTCACAAGGAATCCTGAAAAAAAGCACACCAAAAAATCTGTTACCTAATTTCTTCCAAGGTTGACAATTTCCTATATGTGGGTGTAAATTGCTGTTTGGGTGTAAGGCAGGGCGTACAGGGGAGAGAGTGCTATTTGGTTTTTGGATGGCAGATTTTGATGGGTGCCATGTCGCATTTGCACAGCCCCCAAAGTACCATAATGGGTGAAACCTTCCAGAAGTTACCAAATTTTGGATTCAACATCCCTCAGGGAACTCATCTAGGGGTGTATTGTGCATTTTGGGTGCAAAGGTGTTCCACAGTTTTTTTAGAATTGGGGCATGATAATAAGAGGAAAAAAAACGCAGTTTCCCCATTGTTTTTTGGGCTTAATTTTTAAAGCGTTTGCCATGTGGTATAAATGATAGGACAACTTTACTATGCAGGTTGGTACAATTACAGCGATATCAATTTTATATAGTTTTGTATTACTTTTACACAATAGAAATGCATTTGTAAAAAATTGTGCTTTTATGTTGCTATAGTAGTACTGCTACGCATTGTAACTGTCAATCACTATGCCCGGCAAAGCCCTCAGGGCATGGCCGGTCATAGTGATTTCACAGGCATCCCAGAAGCCTTTGTTAGGCTTCAGGGTTGCTAGGCAGAGTATCGAAAGCCTCAATCGCATCACAGCTATGCTGATGCCGACAGAGGGACTTACCTCCCTCGGTCTCAGCCTTAGCTGCCATGATTGACTGTGCCAGCTAAGAGTTTAATTGCCCATGATTAGAGTGAGCTCCAGTTGTGGGTGACAACATGGGACCAGCTGTAATATACAGCTAGTTCCATGCTACAATCTTGTGGGCTCTGCTTATGAGCCTGCAAAATGACCAGGATGTAGCCATATGTCCATTTGCAGGAAAACCTTTCCAGCTAGGACATATGGGTACATCCAATGTTGGTAAGTGGTTAAGCATGTTTTTGTAGCATGGGAAGAAAATAGATAATATACATATAGAGAATAGGAGGGAATTTAAATGTAACAATTCTGTCAAACTAATCTTCTATGAGAAGGATAGTTTTTGACTAGATTGGGGTGAATAATTAGATTTCATATCCTGATTTCTCTTAAGCATTTGATACTGTGCCACATAAAAGTTTAGTAAGTAAAATAAGAATGTGTGGACTGGGGTGAAATGTTTGGAAATGGGTAAGTAACTGGCTCAGTGATAGAAAACAAAGGGTGGTGATTAGTGTTGATTGAACTATTTCCTTTGGACCTAAATTTATGATTAGTGATGAGCGATTGTGTTAACAATCGTAATTGGGTTGATAGTCGATATTGGTAATTATCATGTCGATAGCCGATAATCCATAGGCTAAAATAATTCATTATGTTCAGTGGCTAACCGAAAACATGACGAATGCGTAGCCACAGCAGGTACATTCGTACCAGCAGCTACAGAGCACCTTTCACACAAAACAAGACACCAGTATTGCACATGGGAACTGGCAGGAGACCCCTATAACTTTTTGCACCAGGGACCAACATCTCGTCACATGTGTGGTGGCAGCAAGAACATCCCAACAGGGAACGCGGAGGTTCAGCTGGCAGGGTCTTAGTTACAGCAGGTGCGGTGAGAGCCAGGGCTGCCGTCAGTCATCTATTAACCGTTTCATGGCCACATGCAGCTAAATCAAATGGGGCGCCCATCCATTACTACTTCCTGTTTTTAACCTTTTTGATTCTGGCCCCTGGCAGGAATACTGCCCTATTGCCACCCCTGACATCCATTTTAATGTAGCCTGACCCCAAAAACACCAAAAAATGCCCTTATGGACCCTCAGAATAAAAATTCGCAATAAGAAATTGACTATTTAAAAAAAATATTTTTCCAATCTTGCTTCTGCTGCTGCTGCTGCGGCTGCTTGCCATTCAACTGCTGGCACGTTGCTGTTGTGTTCCACCATGACATTAGAACTTGAAGAAGATGCAACACATGTCTCCAGTTGGTCAACGAGTCCTGTCTGAAAATCCTGCATTCTACTCTCAAGTGGGTCGATGTAAATTTCTGACTTTTGATTTGGAGTGTGGATCAAGGAGGGTGGACACCCAGTAACCGCTGTTCATTTTGATGGCCTTGAAACGCCGGAAATAAGCTTTTTGTCAATAAGACCTTTACTATTGGTTTCTTTTACAGCGGCATGCCCCAAAACCAGCAAAAAGGCCTTGATAGAACCTCTGAATAAAAAGTGCCAGAAGAAACAAGTATTTGAACCACTATTTTAGTTGAACTGCACATTGACTATCCCTGTCTTGTATCACAGCATGACCCGAAAACCAGCATGACCCACAGATCACAAAGTGCCCAAAAAAAAGTAGTATTTGAAGCAGTATTTTAGTTGAACTGGGCATTGACTATCCCTGTCCTCTACCACAGCATGACCCCAAAATCCACATGACCCACTGTAAAGTAGTACACTGAAAATTATATGTATTCTGTATTGTCATTAAAACATCGCTTATATTGTCAGTATTGCCACAGCTAAAAGGCCTCCACCCCCCTTTGGCAATGGAATCTTCAGCATAGGTCTGCAGAACCTCACACCAGTCTCTTTTGACAGTTCTATTACCCACGTGTTTGTACAACATGGGCTGTAGCCACATTTATTACGTTTTACGACTCTTAACATACGCAATCCCCAACCATTAAAGTCCAACAGATGTGGCCTATGACCCCATAGAACCATAAAGGATTAGGCACAACAGTTCAGAGTTCATTGATCTGTCCACAGCAGAAGCACAGTCCGTGATTGCCATCTTGTGGGGATAGTAAGCAACAACCCTCATTAGACATCAAGCGCCACCCACCTCATTATACCTTCCTGCCAGTGATGAAGCATAGTTATGAGGGATGTGGGGAAAGCCTGAGATGGCTGATTAGGGTATACGTCCCATTGTCCAAGGGTCAGCTCTTTGTACATAGTTTGGGGATCAATTCTGGATTGAGCTGTGTTCCATCTCCCTTCTTCTGTGCCCCTCGGATCTGAAATTAAAAAGATTTTTAAAGGGTTGAAAGGGGTTTTAACTAAGTTTTCCCCCCTTTTTGTTTTTAACTTTTTGGGGATGCTTTATTTTCCATAGCATTGTGTTTTTGTATTTTGTTTTTGTAAGCCCGGAAAAACCATTTCCTATTTAAAAGTTACCTTTTAATTTAACGTTAGTTTCTTGTCATGAAAAAAAAAAAAAAAAAAGAAGGAGTGTTTTTTTTTTGTATTTAAAAAAAAAAAAAAAAAAAAGCAAAAAAAAAAAAAAAATAAAAAAAAAAAAAGGTAAAAAAAAATTTTTTTTCCCCCCCTTTTTTAACCCAACCCCCCCCCCCCCCAGAAAAAACCCACCCCCCCTTTTTAAAACCCCCCCCCCCCAAAAAACCCCCTTTAAAAAAAAATTATTTTTGCCCCCTTTTTTTTTCCCAATTCCTAAAAAAAAAGGGGGGGGGTAAAAAGGACCCAAAAATTAAAACCAAAGCCCAAAAAACTGTTCCCCTGCCCTTTTTTGGGCCGTGCCCCAAAACGGCCCCCCCCAAGCCCTTCCCCAAACCTGTGGCGACGGCCCTTTTCCCCCCTGCTTTTAAAATTTGCTGGGGATGTGGGGAAGTAGACAAATAAAACCAGCCCGGGAAAATTTTATCAAATAAAAAACCCCCAAAACCCCACAAAACAGCCCCGGGAAAGGGAAAAACGTAAACAACCCCCCGGGGTTTCAAACACAAAACGGGAGCGATTTTTACAAAAATCGGGGAGCCCAAACCCGGGGGTTTTTCAAAAACCCAACCCAAAGGTCAGGAAAAACGGAAAGCAAACCCAAAAAACAAAAAACCAAGTAGCCAGGAAAATCACGGGCGCAAGCAGTCAGTTTTAAAGGGAGTTTAAATGGGTTTTTCCTGGATACCCCCCCTTTCCCGGGCGTTGGAAGCGCCTCCGGATTCCTTCCTTTGGCGGGTTCCCTCCCCCCCTGTCAGGAGGGGCTGGGCCCCTGTCACTCACAGATTTTTCAGAAAAGCTTTGTGTTTTCGGGGAAAGGGAGAAAAACACATCAGCTGTTCCCGCCTGTTTTGAAAGTCAAAAGCACGTTTAAACCCCCGACGGGTACCCCCCCTTTTAAAGGGGGGGCCATTTAAACCCTGTCCATTTTTCCTGGGTTCTAACCCCCCTCTTTTGCGAACGGGAGAAAGGGGGGGCCTAGATGGCGGAGTCCCCCGGGCGGGAATTTTTTCCTCTTACGAAGGGGAAACTGGAAAAGGTTAAGTAAAAGCCAAAGAGAAGGGGGTTTTTTTTCCCACCCGGGTTAACCCCCGGGTTTCCCAAAACCTCCTGCCCCACCTATGGACGTTCATTACGGGTTGGAGGGCAAGTTCCCCCAGGGGGATGAGTTCTGGGAACCATAGCCCGGGGCATCGACTTCAAAGGTTTGCCGCATAGGGTTTTCAACGCTGGGCCCCACCGTTTCCAGTTTAAAAACCCCATTAGCCGCAAAAATCAGTTTTGGGCCCCAGCAGGGTAAAGGAGACATCTGCAAACACCGTTTCCCCCAACCTGCCCAAATTTTCCCCTTAATTTCCGCCCAAAACACGGGAAATTATTTTTTTCTGAAGCCGGGGGCAGCCCCAACACCACTTTTAAGGCGGGCACCCCCTCCATGACGAATAAAATACATATTTTCAATTGTATGGATCCGCCACCATCCCCGCTCAGAGGTACAATATTGGCCCCTTGCGCCCCCAATTTTTTGGGTGGAGTCAATACCCCACAAACCCGCAGTGGTAAAATTTGCGGGTCTAAAAGGGGTTTCATAGTTTCATTATTTTGAAAGGGTTTTAAAAAAAGACACGTCGTCCACCTATTTGTTTAGGCTGGGGGGGTGTTTGGGGTTGTTGACCCAGGGGAAGGCAAAAACCCCCAATGAGGTAGAAGCCAATTGTCCCCCATTTTTAGGGAAAATTTTTTTCCTGACCCCAAATTCTGGCAACCCAAAAAAAACCCCTACCCTTTTTCCCCCCTCCCCTTTTAAACCCAAAGCACTGTAATTTGTTATATTATTACACTCCAGAAATGCACCCAAACCCCTTTTTTTGAACGGTTTTATTGAATTTCCCCCATGACAAGTCCCTCTGGCAAAAAATTCCTTTAGTCTCACTGCTCTTCCCAGTAAAAAAAATTCCCTTTCTTTTTTTTATTTTAGATATTTTCTTTCCCTAAAGCCTTTAAAAAGGGGGGCCCCTTGTTTTTTGTTTCAGCCCGGTGTAAAAAATTAAATTTGGGGGGGAAAAAATTCTTTATTGACCTTTGTTTATTTAAACTATTTTATTATGTCCCCCCGAAGCCTTCTTTTTTTTTCTAAACTAAAAAACCCCTAATTTTGCCAATTTTTTCTGTGTACTTTTTTGTCCCCCCCGTCCTTTTTATTTTTTTTGTGCCCCCTTTGTCCCCTTTTCCCAAGCTCTACAAACCCTGGGCCCAGACGTTTGGCGAAAAAAACGAAATCAAAAAAATTTAAAGGGCTAAACCCCGGGAATCCAAAAAAAACCCCCCATTTCCCAAAAACCGGACACCCGGACAAGTTGAAATCTTAAACCCTGGTAGCAGCAACTTTTAGAACAATGGGAAAAAAACCTTGCTCCCCTAGGTGCCCCCTCCTGCTGACCACCAAAAGCGATGGATTTTTTCCCCGGGACCGGTTTCCCCGTTTGGAGCTTTCCCCCGAATTCTTTGTCCACCCTTCTCCCGAAACCCAAAACCCCCCGGGGAATCCCAAACGAGAAGCCCAATAGGGTCACTACCGGGCAGTGTCAGAAAAAGCCCCCTATTTGGGAAAAATGGCTCCTCTGGGGTTTACATCAAAAAACGGGGATTGGGGTGGACCTTTGGTGGGGAAACCCCCCGGGGGGGGGGAACCTTTTCCTGCCGTCTCCCCCCTAAAAATTGTCTTTTCCCGCAAACCCGGGCCCAGGGGAAATGGCCTAAACTAAAGTACCGGGGGTTGGGTTTAAGGCCCCCAAAAAAAAACCTTTCCATTGGTTTCAGCAAAAACCCCAAAATCTAAACTGGGCTTAGTGAGAGCTACGCGACCCAAACCCAGACGGAACGAAACCGCGACAAATTCCCGGACCCAAAACTCCCCCACAGTTTTCCTCACCCCCCCTAAAAGGTGGTCGGGGCTGAGCCTCATTCAAAAGCTTGCCTATCTGGGGTATTAAAAGGGGTACCCCAAAAGCGCAAAGAACCTGCCCAAAAAGACTTTTTCAGGTGGGGTTCATGGGGGAAACCGAAAATTTGCCCAATCCTGGGGGGGGGGCCCCTTTGGCATTTAAGGACTTTTAAAAATTCCCACCCTTTTTTTCCTCATTACCTGAGGAAAAGTGGGGCGGGGGCCTAAAATACAGGGGGAAAACCCCTTCTCAAAATGCCAAAAAGGGCCCCCCTGTTCCCTGAAAAACCTTTGTGGGGGCAATTGGATAGGGGGTTCCACGGGAAAAGGGGAAAGTAATGAAAGGGACCCCCCTGAGGGGGGGTGGGCCTCCGTTGTTTAAACCCTCAGGGCCAGACCCTTTGGACACCCTTGGGTTACCCCAGGGCATCTGCTTTTCCCAAGCTGTATGGGGGGCCCAAATTTGGGGGTTTTAGCCCCAGTAAAGTTTTCGGCCTGGGAAAAGGGTTAACGCCCAAGGGGGGTTGCATTTACCCCCAAAACTGGAACCCAGCCCACTGTCCCTGCCTACTTACATGCTCCCCAAGAGGGCAGCGGGCAAACGGGGCGACAGTCCCTGCTTGCTAAATTTGTTTGGGGACGGAGGAGAGTAGAATAGTCAACAGCCCGGGGTCAATATAAAAATAGGAACGCCAAAGCCAAAAAATAAAGAACCAGAGGGTTTTAAACGTAAAAAAAACCCGGGGGAAAAAAACACAAAGGGGTGGCGAGGTCCCAAAATCGGGGAAAAAACCGGGGTCGGGAAAAAGGAAAAAAGGGCCAAGGCCCGGGAAAATTCGGATAAACCCAAACAAAAAAAACAAACAACAAAAGTAGCCGGAATTTCACGGGCCCAAAAGCAGTCAGTTTTTCCAGGGATTTTAAAAGGGATTCCTGGAATTACCGCCCCTGCAGTGATTGGAGGGGCCCCCGGGGTCTTTCCTTTGGCTGGTCCCACTCCCCCCTTGCCCAGGAGTGGCTGGGCCCCTGTCACTCACGGGTTTTTGTCAGCAGTTTGTGTTCAGGGGGGAGCAACATCAGCTTTTTGAAACCCTTTCGCAGCCTGGGGCAAAAGTTTAAAGCCCTAAAACAGTTTTTAAAGGGAAAGGGGTTGGTGGTGGGGGGGAAAATTTTTTGGGGTGCTGGAATTTCTTGGGGGGGTGATTTATGCTTGATTTCGCCCCCGGGAGCAAAGGGGGGGGCGAAATTTTGAAAAAAATTTCCCCCTTTCCCATTCCCCCCCAAAGGGGGCCACGTGCGGGTTTGATGTGTACGTGACACCCACAGATTACCAAGTGTTGAAAGGCAGTATTATTTGAAGCAGTATTTTAGTTGAATTGGACATTGACTATTCATGTCCTGTACCACAGCATGACCCCTAAATCTGCATGAACCACAGATTACCAAGTGCCAAAAGGCAGTATTATTTGAAGCAGTATTTTACTTAAACTGGAGATTGACTATACCTGTCCTGTACCACAGCATGACCCCCAAACCTGTATGACCCACAGATTAAAAAGATCTGGAAGAAAGTAGTCTTTGAACCACCATTTTAGTTAAACTGGACATTGACTATCCCTGTCCTGGACCGCTGCATGACCCCAAAACCTGCATGATCCACAGATTACCAAGTGCCGGAAGGCAGTATTATTTGAAGCAGTATTTTAGTTGAACTGGATATTGGCTATACCTGTCCTGTACCACAGCATGACCTCTAAATCTGCATGAACCACAGATTACCAAGTGCCAAAAGGCAGTATTATTTGAAGCAGTATTTTAGTTAAACTGGAGATTGACTATACCAGTCCTGTACCACAGCATGACCCCCAAATCTGTATGACCCACAGATTAAAAAGTGCTGGAAGAAAGTAGTATTTGAAGCTGTATTTTAGTGAAATGGACATTGACTATCCATATCCTGTACCGCAGCATGACACAAAAACCCACACAGGTGCCCTTATGGACCATCAGCAGAAAATTTCGCACTAAGAAATGAACCATATTAAAAAAAAACTAGTTTTCCAATACTGCTGCTGCTAGATCTACTTGCCATTCTACTGGTGACATTGTTCCACCATGAAATTAGAATGTGAAGCAAACGAAACAGATGTCCCCAGTAGGTCAACGAGGCCTGTCTGAAAATCCTGCATTCTACTGTCAAGTGGGTTGAAGGAAATTGCTGATCTCTACGGGTGAGGCTGTAAACGTGGATCACGGAGGTTCAACTGGCAGGGCCGGACTTACAGTGGGTGTGGTGAGAGCCAGGGCTGGCGTCCGTCATCTATTAACACGCAGGTTCAGCTAGCAGGGCTGGACTTACAGTGGGTGCGGTGAGAGCCAGGGCTGGTGTCAGTCATCTATTAACAATGCAAAAATGCCCTTATGACGCAGCAACGAAAACAGTCGGGCCGAAGCAGAGTGCGGAAGCGGAAGTGTGAGCTAAGACCTCGATCCTTCCTCAGAAGACAGTCAAGATCTAGGTAGCGCTTGAGAAATTTCTGCCTCTACGAGAACGCTTGCCCCTCTGTATGAGTGCGGACCAATTGAGCTTCACTTGGAAACGCTGGTGCTTGACGCTACTGTTCCACCCAGGTGCCCTTTTTCTTGGCTTTCTTTTTCTCATTTTACTCAACATGCTGGGGGAAATTGTCTCTGTTCTAAGGGTGACGAATGTGCTCCATACTACATGTCCTGTGAATAACCTACATCTGTTCAAGTCTTTTATCAGTGGTTACTGTACCTCCCTTGTACAAACCAGAGGAATATTTGTATCAGCTATTTTGTACATGCAAGTTTTTTAGTAATTTAATTCTAGAAAACACATTTTTAAAATAGGATGGAATCCCACCACGTCCTTGTTTCTCTTTTTTTTTAAATTGTATTAAACGGGTTGTCTCAATACAGGGATTGCTAGCTATGTTAAAGATCTTGCAAAAACAAGTCATTTTCCTGTTTTTGACAGCACCATGCCCCCCAAAATTCAAAACATAACCCTTCGACCACTGTTGACAATTGTGAAGAACAAATGTCTGTTAGAAACCACATTTTTTACAATATGACCTGTAGCATAGCTGTATTTCACAGCACCATGCCCCCCAAAATTCAAAACATGACCCTTCGGCCACTGTTGACAATTATGAAGAACAAATGTCTGTTAGAAACCACATTTTTTACAATTGGACATGTAGTATAGCTGTATTTCACAGCACCATAACCCAAATAATTATAAAAATGACTTCTCAGCCACTGTTAAAAATTGTGAGGAAGAATGACCCCAAAACCATTGACAGTGCTTAAGATTTTCATGAAGAAATGAGTAAATGGAATACGTTTTTTTCATGAAACCGTGTACAATTGGTGTCTTTTACAGTCATCTAACCGCAAAACCAGCAAAATGACCTTTTGGGCACTCAGAATAAAAATTGCAGTAAGAAATTATAATTTTAATTTTTTTTTTCAAGAGGCCCATTTCTTTTTGAAGAGGAATGTGAAGTAGACCGACAAATAATCAGTGACCTCGGCAATTGGGGCAACAACATCATCAGAGATCCATGCCTGATTCATCTTGATGAAAGTCAAACGATCCACATTCTCAGTGGTAAGCCGGATGCGTTTGTCTGAAATGACTCCTCAAGCTGTGCTGAAGGTTCGCTCGGATATGACGCTGACTGCTGGGCAGGACAACCCCTCTATGGCGTGGCGAGCGAGCTCGGGCCATTCATCCATTTTGGATACCCAGAAGTCAATTGGGTCCGGAACATATCCAAAAACATCGGTGTTGAGACACAGATAGTCATGCAACATGATCTTAAGCCGGTCTCTGTGTGTTGTATGTGTGTCCTGCATTACATGCGTTGGTGAGGTGGTAAATAAGGATTGCCAGAGGTCACCCATTAGGCTTCTGCCACAATGCCTGCTGCTGCTACCTATACTTGGCACTCTACTGCTGTCACGTTGCTGATGTTGTTCCACCATGACATTAGAAGAATGTGAAGCAGACGCAACAGATGTCTCCAGTTGATCAATGAGGACGGTCACCAATTCCTGCATTTTACTCTAAATTTTGGGGTGGGTAGAAGGAAAGTGCTGAGTTCGCTTTGTAACGGGGATCGAGGAGGGTGGCCACCCAGTAACTTTTTTTTCATTTTGATGGCCTTAATACGGGGAATTATGTTGGAGGAAATGGAGCATCCAACCCACTCATGTGAGAGATGGAGCCTTGATTTTCCAAGGCTAGGGGTCGAGAGGCACTAGTAATCTGATCTTCCTCGTCTTCCTCCTCCGCCTCAAATCCGTGCCAACCTCTTTCCTAGGCAGGATCATCAGTAACGTCGGTGTCCAGCCATAACTCCTCCTCCTCCTCCTCCGCTTCCACCTCCACAGCTTCAACACAGCCCTGACTTGCCTCAGATGATGTACCCTGAGAGCTGAGGTGCTGCCTTGCACCAGCTCTGGACCCCGAACCACCGCCTAATGAAGACCGATAAAGTTGTGAAACTGCGGGCCTTCTGGATCCGACAGAGAGTAAGGCTCTGTATCCGCATCTGTGTCCGCCTTTACCTCTGTCTCTGGTGGGACCTGCTGTTTCAGTGTGTCCAACACTTGTTCAAGAACTAAGATAACCACAATGCTCATGTTGACAAGGGCATTGTCCGTACTGACCATTTTTTGGGGGCTTCTTTAAAACTCGCAAGGATGGTGCAGAGCTCTTTCACCTGCCTCCACTCTCGGTGGCTCCCAAAACCCCGAAGTCCGCACCGCGCTTGTCAGGTCATGTGCCACTTCATACTGCATAATGGAATTAGCGCTGCGCCCACAACGCTAAGCATGTTAGGGGGGAATTCCAGCTGTTGCCACGTAAACAATGAACTGTTGACGGGGGGCCAAGATACCTGTAACGCAGCCAGCCAGGATAAAACAGGGTGCAAACGCCGAAGTGTGAGCTCAGCCTCAGCCTTCCTCAGCAGGCATTCGAACCTGGGGACGTTTAGAAATTTCTGGGCGACAGGTTTCGACGGTGTCAGGCAATCCCCAACTCTTGACCTGTGTTTGACGGTCTCCAAGACATATTTAAATTTTAACACGGCCTGGGGTTTTCCCGGGGACTATGCTACCGTGGACCTTGGGGGAAAAAACCCGCACCATCCCTCGTTTTTTAAACGGCGCCGAGCCTGAAGCCACCGTCATCACCTGACATCCACCCGCTCACCCAGGGGCTGTCACAGAGAATATTTGGGCCTGACCGTCCAACTAGCCTAGTATCATGGGCAGATGGAATTTGCCGGACACAGAGCAGACAATGCCTGGAGATTTTAGATGAATGTGGGGACCAGGCAGGGGAGCTTTTGGAAACGAAAACCTGCCAGCATCTGGGGATTGGGGCAGGAAAGGGGCCATGACTGGCGGGACCCAACGTGTCCACCAATGGAAAGGGCAACATTTCCAAGGCCAAAACCGGCAATGACGACTTTCAGGTTTTTGGCTTTTGGATGGTTGGGTTTAAATGTTTTCTTCTGCCCCCCAAAACCTGGAAAAAGGAAGGTTGCTGCCAAATGGCCGCGAACGACGTGCAGTGAAATGGGGGAAGGAAAAGGGGATAGGCGTGTCCTGGGGGGTGCGGTGGTATTCGGTGACGGGGAGGCTGAAGCGGAGGTGATCCTTTCCATGCTGCGAGGGGACATGGGCAGCAAAGAACCTTGGCCTGGTGGGGCCCTTTTTTTTCGCCAAGTGTTTCCCCCTCCATTTCAACCCATGCATTCGCCAGGGACAGACATTTTGGGTTGGTAAAACTTAAGATTTTTTCCCCTACTGATGCTTTAGGGGCAAATGCGGCATATGACATAGCGGGGGCGAATCGAGGCTTGATGAAAAAAAGGCCCAGGTTTCAAGGGGTCCTGGACTTTTTCGACGGCGAAAAGCGATGAGCATGTTTCCGCTGCCCACCACGATCTTTTGGCCTCGGAATTATCTCAGCAACTGTGCACCGCCCTCTTCCTTTTGAGCCAACCCAACGACACTACCCAACGTTTTCCTCCTCTCCACGATGAAGTGCCGTAAGAAAATTCTCTAAAAAAAACCATTTTGGGACCGCAATGTAATCATCATCACCATCAGCACATGACCCCTCATCCTGACAAATTTTACACCCAGACTGCGGGCTACAAGCCACAGGGACTGAAGGGGTTGCCCCAAAGCTCGGGGTTTGCCCACTAACCAGCTTCCCTTTTCCTCCTCGATGGCATCAGCCTTTTTTCGTCAAGCAGACCAAATCTCCTCTTTGGCCCCCTTTATCTTTTGAAAGCCTTCTAACCCCACGCATTGGTCATCAAAGAGGGCTTCAAAAATGGGTTAACCACAGATTTCTGGAGCAAAATAAGGGGAAGAACCACTCACCTGTGGATTTTAAAGTCTTTTGTGGAGCAATGGTAGTAAGCAGACAACCCCAAATCACAGTGAAAAGCAAACACACAAAAGTGGGTATACCGCTTCACAAAGAAAGGGGAAAAAACTGAATACGGGGGATGAGATAAAACCAGAAGAAACTTTTTTCACATGCATTTTTTTAACAAAAAAAAAAAAAATTAAAATTTTCCAAATGTTTTAAACGGATACAAAAAAAGGATTGTAGCTTATTGTGGCATGGTAACCACAACAAAATATTGCACAACTGCCCAAGCTTTCGGGAACTATCCCTTTTCTCTTTTTTTTCCCGTGCAAGAGATCCACATAGGGGGCACAATTTTCTTTGGGCCCCCTTCCTTCAAGTTGGAGGGAATCGACAGATGACTCCATGGGCATGACTGGAGGACAAAGGGGGTAAAAAACCCAAGGATGCAGGTTGGTTTTAAAACTGAAGAACAATTGGGGACGCTCTTCATTACTAGATTTCACAGGGAACCGACCCACAGTGCAGGCCTGACGGGCCTTTACCGACGATGTGCGGCTTTCGTGTTTTTCCGCAGCATTTAAAGAGACCCTTTTTTTGACCCTACTCCATGCCTACTCCACCTTTGCTCCTTTCTACCTGTGTTCGCTTCAGTTCAAAAAAAACAAATTTTAAAAAGGGATAGAAAAGTTTTTTACATCTCTTTTTGAAAACTGAACTGCAAAGACGCAAATCACAGGGATCTTTTAAACCCAATTTCCAACACCATCTAGATTAGAAACAGAATTGTTTTTTAAAAATTTCGTGAAATGCGGTTGGTGGAAGAACCGTAAAACCCAAAACAAAAGTGTTCTTTCCCTTCAGCCCTGAGACTTAAAACGCCCAGTAAGTAGCAATTGAATTTTTCAAAAACAATGTACAATGCGCTATTTGCGCAAAACTGAGAAGCACGTAGTGGCAATTTTACAACATTGAACTTTTAAAACGGATGAGATATGGGGGGTTTAACAATGCTGGAAACAGACACCATAAAAATAAAATATTTTAACCAATTTGTGCAAAAGGGGGCGCTTTTTTTCCCGAAAACTAGACCACGGAGTGCAATGACAACTATTGAAAATTATACGGATGAGGAAATGCGGTTTTTAAAACCGACAACAGGCCCAACTAAAAAAAATTTGAAACCCAATTGCGTACAATTCTTAAAATTTGGCCCCAAACAGAGAGGCACGAGGCAATAGAACTTTTTAAAATTTAAGGATAAAATGGCGGTTTTTGGGCCCACAAACAGGCCCAGTTACATTTTAAACCCAAAATTTTGCGTACAAGTGCGCTATTTGCACCAAACTGAGAGGAAAGTACTGCAAAGAACTATTTAAAAATTTATATAAAAAATAGGGGGTTTTGGCACCACTGACAACAGGGTAGTTTACATAAAATATCTTAACCAAAATTTTTGCATAAATGCTCTTTTTTGCCCAAACTGGATCACGACTGCAATAAACTTTAAAAGTTCTACAATGAATATGGGGGGTTTTAAACAATCGACATTAGGCGCTATTTTAAAAATTTATTTTTGAGCGATTACTTGGCTATCGACATCGCGATAGTCAAAGTCCCACCATCAAAGGTTTTTTTGAAGTTGTAGTCGATCATTCCGATGACCATTAAAGTCTATGGGAAGCAACAACACCTTTATTTTTTTACACCCAAAAAGGGCGGAGAACGGAAAATTAACATCCCACAACATCAAATGGATACTGCAAATCTTAGGCAACACACTTAGGGGTTTTAAAACCACAGAAAAAAAATCAACACCAATTTACTATCCCTGTCTTTAACCACAGCTGACCCAACCTGCATGACCCCCCACAAATTAAAAAGTGCCGAACAGTATGATTTGAACCACATTTTACTTGAAAAATGGACTTTTAAATATCCCTGCCTTGGGAAACCCGATGACCCCAAAACCGCATGACCCCCACATTTAAAAAAATGCCGAAAAAAAAGGGGTCTTTCACCACCATTTAGTTTCACGGACATTGACTATACCCGTCCGTGCCAAGCATGAAAACCGGGCCGGAGTTACATGGGTGCGGGGAGAGCCCAGGCTGGCGCCGCATCTATTAACACGCAGGTTTTAAAAGCCCCCATGACCAAACAAAAAAAAAGTCGTTTTGAAGAGTGCGGGAAGCAATGTGAGAACCCAGCCTTTCCCCATACACACAAGACCCGGGGACGCTTGCCCTTTGTATGAGTGCGGCCAATTTAGCTTCACTTGGAAATATGGTGGTTAACGCCCTGTTACACCCAAAGGGGCCCCTTTTTTTTGGCATTCTTTTTCTCATTTTACTCAACTCTGGAGGGAAAAGGGGCTCTGTACTTTTTTCCTGTCCGTGCTCCATAAACCCCCTGTCCTCTGAA